>JAOTOM010004911.1:302500-370000 GCA_034440615.1 Ashinkailepas kermadecensis | reverse complement strand
CAGCCTGTCGTCTCGTCAGTCCGCTGTGGCGTCACGCTCCCGCTGCTTCCGCATCGTGTTAGCACGCGGCGCGTTTGGCACCAGCCGCGGCGCATTTGGCGCCAGCCGCGGCGCGCCGCCCACTCCGCGAGCACGCGCCGCCCGTCCTCTTGTCCACCGCCGCGCTCCCAGCCCGCCTTCCTACGTAGCATTCCACCGAACAAGATTGCAATAATCTCGCCCGCGAGTGTGCGTGCATGACGTTTTGTAATACGGTGTCGGCGGTCAGGTGTGCTGGCCTCTTGCGCCACGTGCCGTCCGCTCAGCTGCGCACGCTTCCACCTGGACCGTCGCGCACAGCATAATGTCCTCCGCCTAAATCGTGTCTCCCGCGCTAAGTGTACAAACGGCTGCAGTGAGTGTTCGTGTGTGTAGGTATGTATGTGTGCGTGCGTATGCGTGTGGAAGATGGAATGTGTGTGCGAGGGGAGGCGCGTGGTATGTGAAGAGAGAGAGAGAGAGAGAGAGAGAGAGAGAGAGAGAGAGAGAGAGAGAGAGAGAGAGAGAGAGAGAGTGAGTGTGAGTGTGTGTGTGAGTGTGAGTGTGAGTGTGAGTGTGAGTGTGAGTGTGAGTGTGAGTGTGAGTGTGAGTGTGAGTGTGAGTGTGAGTGAGTGAGTGAGTGAGAGGGACAGGCAGACAGATTCCTCTCGACGCGAGCATGTGCGTGGTCATGTGTGTGTGTGTGTGTGTGTGTGTAATATGTAACATCCATGTGACTCAGGCGCTTTATCACGTCGTATCGCGTTGTGCTCAAGTCGTAGACGCTGGTGGTTTTGTGTGGGTGTCGGCGCGCGGCCCAATCGCGTCTGCTTGTCGGTGTGCCGTTTTGTTAGGGTCACCACTAGCTCCTTGTTAATATTCAGCCGGTAGAGTTGTGCACGTGCTTCGTTGTGGTGGAGCTGTGCCTGCCTCTGGCCGGGCCGGCCCGGCCGGCGCCTTTTGTTGGCTGAGTGACAACCCGCGCGTCGCGCCATCCCAGCTCCCAGCAACCCAGTTGATCCTGGTGTGCGCTTCGCTTCGTTCTGTGCCGCTTGTTAGACGTGATTTACTTCCGCTATAGTCTTAACGTTGTTAAATTGGCTATTTTGCTGGGCGCCCGCTGGCGTTTGGCCGTGTGGGCCTGCCGGCGCGTTCATAACGCTTTATGTTGGCTGCGCTCGTTGCACCACGTCATCCCGTCTGCGAGCTGGGTTGGACTCCTGCACCGCCTGGCCTCTGCTGTGACGATGTCCGACACGACAGCCGCGAGCCAGCAGGGGTCCCGCACCCCTGCCAGACTCCGTGTTTGCAACAGATCCCGGACGCGAAGCTAGGCTCCGGAGATCTCTGGTGACCCACCGGCGTGCCGAATTGTCCGACGCCGGCGAACAATCAGGCGAACTCGCCGCCAACCCAGCTGACTGACGACGGAGCGTGCAGTTTGGTCAAACTTCAGCCGGTTTCCGAGGAGTGTCAGTCTCGTCCCTGCTCATTCTAATTCGTACGCCTCCCACCGGTCCACAGCCGTCCGTCACTGCGTCTTCGCTAGTCCTCTCCAACATTGCGTGTCCCCCGGTCCTCCGCGGTCTACCCTGTACCCCTGGCTCCTCGGTCCGCCTCCCGTCGCTGGTTCTCCGCGCTCTCCCCTGTACCCCTGGCCTCTCGGTCCGCCTCCCGTCGCTGGTCCTCCGCGCTCTCCCCTGTACCCCTGGCCTCTCGGTCCGCCTCCCGTCGCTGGTCCTCCGCGCTCTCCCCTGTACCCCTGGCCTCTCGGTCCGCCTCCTGTCGCTGGTCCTCTGCGCTCTCCCCTGTGCCTCTGGTCGCTCTGTCCGTCTGTCTCCCGCCGTTGATCCTCTGCGGTCTCCCCTGTACCCCTGGCCTCTCGGTCCGCCTCCCGTCGCTGGTCCTCTGCGCTCTCCCCTGTGCCTCTGGTCGCTCTGTCCGTCTGTCTCCCGCCGTTGATCCTCTGCGGTCTGCCCCTGTCCCCCTGCTGGTCTCGCGTAGCGTCGGCTGCCAGCTATCGAGCCCAACGCCAGTCCCAGTCGGGCTCAGTCACGCCCCTGTGCGTCTTCCGTGGTGTTCCGTGGGACCAACTGCGGCCGGCAGGTCGGCGCCGTGCACTCCGCCTGCGGTGACCGCCGCTTCGCCACCTGCCAGAGGCCGCCAACGTGGCGCGCCGTTCGCATCGAGCACGAACACGGCGCACCGTCCGTCGCCGACCGCGTGAGCCGTCGCCACTCGTATGATCTCTTGTTGTCAAGCGTGCCATTATATTCTCTAAAGTCCAGTAAGGTTACGCGTACGGGCCCCGACGCCTTTTTTGTCTCGTTGGGTTGGCTGAGGTGTTTCCACCGTAGTTTGGGCGCTGCCGCCGCCGCCGCCGCTGTTTTGTTAGCAACTCTTATTGTAGACACCGGTGTGGTTCGGTTCTCGCCGGCCAGCGGGCGACCGTCCGCTGAAGTTCGTCGTCATGGTGACGGCGCCAGTCGGAGCAGACGGGCGAGCTCGTTACAGTTCAATTTACCCAGTTATGCCGTTACGTGACAGTTGATTAACGGGCGCGTTCGTATACCGGACCAGCATCTCTTCCTACCAGCTGAGTTGTGCCATAGGCGCCTGGAGGGTTGTCCCCGCCGCTTCCCCACAAGGCCCACTCCTAACCTTCGTGTCTCGTGTGTATCTACCAGCCAAGTGTCAAGTGCTAGCCAGATTATTGGGCATTGGGGGCGTTCGAAGGAAGTAGAAAGGCTTAATTCATCCACAAATTTTTCCATTAAGCAATCCCATCATGTGTATTGTGCCTCAACTTTGTTAAAATAAATGGTGTGAAAATAACGTGAGCTCGTTTTCATCGACTGGAAACGGAACCTTTAATGGAACCGAATACACTGATGGTTCAGAAATATTCGAATTATTTTCATTGAGTTGGATACAATTAGGCACCAACATGCTTAGCATACAAAGCAATCAACATCACGCTAAAGCGGATATCGCAGACAGGCGCACGTTTCATCAGAATTGTCTTGTATGAGATGTCTCGTGAGCTCTTTCGAGCTTTTGAGATGTTGGTATATTCGCTGGGCGTTTTTAGGATGAAATGAGTGGGGACCACTTGTGCACAGCAGCGTCGCCAGAACTCTGCGCTGGCCATCCACAGCCAGAATTTGGTCGGAAAGTCCACTGGTCACGCACTCCCAATGACTGGTCGGGCATCACACCACAGCAGGTTCGGCGCCCTTCTGGCTGACAAGGGAGGCAAACAATTGCTGATCTGAAAGAATGAGAGAAGCAAACATTGCAAAAACTGTGACCTCAATTCTGAGGCTAACCTAGGATAATATAGGATAACCAGAAGCAATGTTAGGGCACCTAGAAAACAGGCTGAAATTAAATTAGTTCGTGACTGTTTGGTGGGGAATGCTAGAAGGTGGTTTAGCTTTTACTAATTTCAATATAAAAAATGTAGTGTGGAAGATAAATTCAGGTATATGGTGAAATGCTGGTAAAAGATGGTGATATGGTCATTTCCTGAGGAAACAATTATCAGTTGATAATGAATTGGAGCTCAGGGGCGCGTCGACTGCCAAGGTCATTTTGCGCCCATAACTGTGTTTACAGACAATCTACCATGCTCTATGGTATGGATATCTCTATGGACAATCTACTGCTGCTATCAGGGAGATCGGCTCATCTCATTGATAGACCGAGCCCCCGTCCGTCCTTCTATTCGTCTTCGCAGTGATGGGGTGGTCGGCCTTGGCGGAGGATCTTTGTCCGCACCTTGGCGGCCCTTCGCCAGGGCCATTTCCAACTGAGCGAGCCGTGCTCGCTTCGCCTCTCGGATGCGCCCTTCGACTTTCTGGTAATGAAAGGTTGGTGTCTGATATTTGGCTTGGTCGATAAGTGTTTCGAGATGGCGATGTAGGTGCGGAAGGAGAGTGCGTGAGGTGCAGGTATGGAGAAGTGCTTGATATGATTATCTCTTTCTCCCTGGTGTAAATCGGGAACATCTGGTCGCAAGAAGTGTGCGAATCCTGTCCTGCGCTACAGTTCCTACACAAAGATGTCTCAGAGGTGGTGGCGTACCTAGGATTTGCTCTACGGGGAGGGCAAACGGATTTATAGGGGGCCCACCTACCCCAATTTTTGAAAAGTCCCCGAATTTCTAGCACTATTTTTAGAAAAGGACCCATTTTATTTTGCTTAACTAACACACTTTGTGACCAACTTACTTGCACTGTGAAGGGGGCCCAATCTACCACCATCGTTTCTGAGTCACCGGATTTCAACTTTAACTCCCCCCCATCCTGATCGAACGTTTGTATGTGATATCTCTTGATAAGTCACCTCACACTGCTGAATTTATACCTACACCAATCAATTAAAAATGCAAAATTGTCCCATTTCAGACATTCCAGTCAATAACGCCCGCTCGCCAAAACGCCAACACTCTTGCACGTGTAAACCCACCTGCGCATTCGCCACACTATGTGCGATTATCCGGTTTCTGCTAGGCTCCCTACGTTTTGCTAAGTGCTGTCACATGATAGTCTTGTGCCATATTTGACGCGTGGAATGCTTCGTATAGGGGTTCGCCGGGGGAAATTTCATTAATTTAATTCGACGATTAGTTCTCTTATTCCCACATTTTCTGGTGGTTAAGCAATCCGGATACCCGCTGAGCTTTGATTCACCTCATCTCTGGTTAGATACGCTCCCAGATTGGCTACCGAACCCAAGCCGTTCTAGCCGGCAGGCGTTCTTTTTGGCTCGTTGCGTTTTTCTTCGTTTACGAATGTGTTTTAGGGCTCCAGCCAATTTGTGTTACAAGGGCCCAACACATTTTTGAGACGCCGGCTCTGCTTTTAGACTTTGTTGCTTGTTTGTGCACCGACGGTATTGTTGAGGTACCAGCGCGTTTTCGAAGACCCCGACGTGTGTATTTGGTGCCCGGAATTTTTTTTGCATTTTTTAGGACCGTGTCGCTTTTTGAGGCCCCATGCGTTCTCATTACCTCGGTGTGATTTGAGGGCCTCCGGTGTGCTCTTTTAGAGCTCCTGGTGTGTTTATTTGGAGCTGCAACGCACGCAAGGCCCTGCCGTTTTCTTCAAGACTCGGTACGCTTTGGAGGGCCCGGTGCATTTTAGGCCTCCTGTTGTGCTATTAGGGTTCTGCTGAGTTTATTTGGGTCTCCTGACGCACGTTTGTGGGATTCCAACACTATTTTTTGGCCTCCGGTATAATTCATGGGGGTCCCGGCGCGTATTTTCAGGCCCAGGTGCGTGATTCAGACCCGATGCCAGCTTTCTGGGCTCGACGCAATTTTTGGGGACCTCGGAATTTTTAAACTTCTTCTCCCGGCCTTATTTGTCTGGCCCCCTATGCAATATCTCTGTTTCTCGCCTCGATTTCTTCAATCTCTGGTTTGATTTATTTCGGGGCCGTACGCGATTTTTGACTGCATCTGGTTTGGGGACACGGGACACGGGAAGTTTGGACACGGTTTGGGGCTCCGGAGCGATTTTCCTGGCTCGGGCATTTATTTTTCGGAATCTCCATATTTTGGAGGTCTCCGGCTTGATTTTTGTCGAGTCCCGATGCGGTTTTTGGGGCCACGCTGTGCTTATTTGGGGCTATGGACGCCAATTTTTGGGATCCCTGACCAGAACTTATTGCTATTGGGGCTGAGGGGCGCATCAACTGCATATGTTATACAGCGCCCATAACTTCGTCAGTCGAACCAGGTGTGAACGTATTGGCGTCAAGACTGGGGGTCACAATATGTTAACACATTTCATGGTGAAGTCATTTTGTGATGTCAGAAAATGTTTGGCGTCCGTATGCTACCTTTGTTGGCGTAAGTACACCCTGTCAAATCCAACCGCAGAAAGGAATGGGAAATTCAGCGACATAGTGTGAACCGCCGCCCAGCAGTTCCGCCAGGGTGGGCGATGGAGTTCCAAAGAAGCGGCGACGACCACGACGTTCCAAGGTGACATGTGCTGAAAATATGGGCCACATACGTTTTCGCCGTAACGCGGACAAGCTGGTCGTCCTTCCGAACAGCGATGTGAAAAACATGTGTCCTAGACGTAGACGGCACAGAATCACTTCCTCATGCCTCGATCAGTCGCGAGCAAGACTGCCTGCCATATAGCTAGGCGAGGTAATAACGCTCTCAGTTTGTTGGCCAGAACAGCATGTCAGGAAGACTGCCACTTGCTGTACGGGTAAGCAGATATACTGGGGTAAGTCTCTTGCATGGAGTGGCAACCGACGCGGGTACCGAGCGTTTGACTGCTGCGTCGGCGAGCTCGTTTCCAATAATTCCCACGTGACTGGGGATCGAACGCAGTACCACACTTTCCCCTCCTGAGCGAAGGAAGAAATGAGCAACAATATGTCTTGTATGGGGGGGGTAAAATCTCTTCAGGACCAAAAGGCTGCTAAGAGTCTGATAAGATCAGGTGTAACTTCTCGTTTCCCACTTGAATAAAAGACAGCCTTGGCAATTGCCACCAGTTTTGCTGTAAAAATGGACGCGTGTGGCGAGTGTAAAACACCGAACAGTTTCCACATACGAAGGCGCAACCGACACCTTTGTCCGTTTTAGAGCCATCGGTGTACGTGGCTGTGTGCCCCTCGTACGAGTGAATTGCTATGGCTATGACCCGTGCTCGCAATTCGGGGTATATACGTTAATAGGTCTGGTCCTTGTGAGAAGGCACAAGGGTTGTGTATTTGTTCGTTTGCCATGCAGGTTTGTTATTCGGTTCAGCTTCAGCGCGACTTCTTGGTACCCCAGGCTGTGATTTTCGGGGACACCGGGCCCACCTTTTGGGGTCCCACCGTGATTTTCAAGAAACCCCGACACTTTTTCGCCTTCATGGGCACAGGCGCTACCTTTTCAGGCCCCCAGCATGATTCGCAGGGACCCCGGCCCGACTTTTTGGGAGCCGGTACAATTTTCAGGGACCTCGGCATGATATTTTGTCCCACCAGCGTAATTTTTAGGGGCCCAGCCTGTCTTTGGGGCGCATCGCGATATTCAAATACCCCGACACAACCTTTTTTTTCGCCCCAGTGATCTTCAGAGGCCCCGTCTGACTTTTGAAGCCGTCATATTCAGAGGCCCCAGCGCGACCTTTTGAGGCCCTAGCATGAGTTTTGGGGGGCACGGCGCGATTTTTTTGGGGGGCCCCAGCCGTGTTTTCTGGGGCCCTGATGCCAACTTTTGTAGCACCTAACCCCATTTTTTAGGAGACCCGAAACGATTTTTGGGGCCACCAATGGGATTTCTTTAGGGGCCCCTGCGGTTTTCGGGTCTCCAGCGTCGTTTTCAGGTGCCCCTGCGTGTTCTTTTTTTGGGCCAACAATGTGATTTTCAGAGGACCCGTGCAAGCTTTTTGGCCCGTGCGACCTTTAGGGCCATCGGCATCACTTCCAGGTGCACCTGCGCGACTTTTTGGGGCCCCATGTGATTTTTTAGGCCGCAGTGGGATTTTTTTTTGGTGGCCTAATGCCCTTTTTCAGAGACCTTGGTGTGATTCCGGGGTCCATGCTCGACTTTTTCGAGCCACCAATGTGATTTTTAGCGGCCCCAGTTGGATTTTTAAGGCGCCTGCTGCAATTATTCCGAACCCCGGCGCGATTCTTGGGAGCCCAACAGCCTCTTGGGGGGGGGGGGACTGCTGAACCCCCTTCGGTACGCCGCCGCCCCCAACCAACCCTTACGTCGTATGGTCTCAGGACGGGTTTGGTCATTAGTCCGATCCATACTGCTCTACTCGTCTTATCCCTAGGACGTCACAAGTCGAGTCGTTACATTTTCCATATGTATTAACCAAGCCAGCCTACAAGCACATGATGGAAGAGTTTAAAAGGACAGACGATTCTACGGAAGACGGATGAACCCAGCTGACACAGACACACACACCAGGCATGTTCTAGTTCGACAGGCATTTGAATACATTCCTGGAGACCCCATTCATGTTTTCCCTTCATTCATGATCCCATTCCATGTTCACCCCAACCGCTTCAGTTGTTAAATTCGCCCCGCTATTTGGATTCCCACAATATTATTGGAACATTGCATATGCACTATGATGACGTATGACGGCGTGATCTAAAGCTAACTTCATTTGTCAAGCTGTATGCTGTCTGACGAGTTCCTAAAATTAAATCGATGTACTCAGCAATCCCACCAGACCAACTAAAACTAATCTCAGCTAAACGTCGTCCGCAGGACATTTTTAAATGTCAATGCTGATACGTAGAATACATCCGCATCCACTTTTAAGTCCGGAAAATGTTATCATCTAGCTTACGCAGCTCCACGCATTCGATAAAAAAACATCAAATTATCTTTGCAGTCACCGCACATGCAAACTGCACACAATCATCCACTTACTGATCGTAAGTGTCCACGTCCATGCAGAAAGCAACACACTCGCCACACACACAACAAAATCAGGTACTCCCGCATGTAACACCGACGACTTATCTCCGACTCCGGGTGGCCCTGGAACGACACATCCCATTAGCACTATGGCGCTTGCGAAACATTGACAAACAATCGCGGGGAAGCAGGACATTGAGCGGTTTTACTTCCAAAAGCATGAAAGCCTAGCCCACGAGGGCCAATTATTGAGGCATCGAGCGATCATGGGGGAATCTCCCGAATTCCCGACAGAGATAGGAAATTCCACTTATGGCGAATAGCACGGCAAACAGGACTGCGATGGTTAGGTACTACCCTCATCCACTTCCGCCAGCACACGAATCATAATGCATTATGGGCGCCCACGTATACGGTCCACAAGGAAGCTCACCATTTACGCAGGTTAGATACATCGTTTAAACGTGAGCCTGATAGTACTGGAAGTGAAAATATCCATTGCGGCTTAGTGGCTGAGAACTGATCAAAATTATAAAAACCTGCTTTACTCGAGTGTGGTTCAACACCAATAAGCCACACATTCAGTCAACACACCTTGTCTGCAAAGACAGCAGATTGACTGAATGCAGCTCACCGTTTGGGAGGACTGACGTCACTTGGAGGCTGAGCAGCCGCACGCTTGCGCGAGGCACGAGGCGACGAGGTAGTCTTCTTTGCCGGATTTTCAATGCGTTTGCGGGAGACGCGGGTCACCGGAGCATCCTCCACCGCCACCCGAGGCTGCACAGCCACAGGCTTGTGCAAGTTGTTCAACGTATCAGATGATTCTCCCACCATGGGTGCGGCAGTACGCTTAAGCGATGCACGAGACATTGAAGCGACCTCATCTACTGGAAGTGGGCTCAGGACACGTTTGCGAGTGGCGCGAGGAGCCGGAGCGGTCTTTTCAGCTGGCGGTGGGCCGGAGCCACGCTTGCGCGAAACACGAGACACTGGAGCGACCTCATCCACTGGAAGTGGGCTCAGAACACGCTTGCGCGAGGCACGAGGAGCCCGAACGGCTTTCTTTGCTGATGGTGGGCTGGAACCACGCTTGCGCAAAGCACGAGAGACTGGAGCGACATCCGCCACTGGAATTGGGCTAGGGACACGTTTGCGCGAGGCACGAGGAGGCGGCGAAATCTCCACTGGTGGTGGGCTGGGGCCACGCTTGCGCGAAGGACGAGACACTGGAGCGACCTCCACCTCTGGAAGTGGGCTAGGGACATGTTTGCGCGAGGCACGAGGAGGCGGGGAAATCTCTACTGGTGGTGGGCTGGGGCCACGCCTGCGCGAAGGACGAGACACTGGAGCGACCTCCACCTCTGGAAGTGGGCTGGAGACACGTTTGCGCGAGGCACGAGGGACCGAGTCGATTTCCACCGCTGTTGGTCGGCTGGAGCCACGCTTGCGCGCAGCACGAACCACCGGAGCGACTTGAACCACCGGAAGTGGGCTAGGGACAGGTTTGCGCGAGGCACGAGGAGGCGGGGAAATCTCCGCTGGTGGTGGGCTCGAGCCACGCTTGCGCGAAGCACCAGCCACCGAAGCGACTTGAACCACCGGAAGTGGGCTAGGGACACGTTTGCGCGAGGCTCCAGGAGTAGCGGAAGCCTTCTGTGTCTCGGCATCTACCAGAGTATGTGGGCCGTGGGCTTTGGGCGGCGTCTGTGCGGTCGAGATGACGGCACCACGTGCGAGGACTCGACGTGCGCCACCCTTGGCGGAGGCCGGCAGCACGTCCTCCGCCGCTAACGTCTTAGTAGGACCTCTTGGCGCCCGTCTGCTGGCTGTGTCGGAGGCCAGTGTCAGAGCTTCTGGCGTTGCCGGTGCAAACGCCGCCCGGCCACGGCGCGCTCTGGACTTAGCAGGCATCTCGGCTACAGATTCTGTCACCACTGCGACCAGGTCGGTACCCCGTGCCTTACTCTTGGGCTTGGTGGTCCCGTGCGCTAGATCTGTAACCTTCATCTCCTTTGGAGGGACTCGAGATCGTCCCCGTTTTTGCTTTAAGTCGTCCTCTGAGGTATCTGTGTACACAGGTTGTGCTCCATTTCGACGAGGTCTGCCCCGTCTGGGAGCGACTTTCTCCTCCGAGAGGTCAGCAACGCACAGCGTAGCCTTCTTGCCACGACGCAGCTTCGGCGCTGGAGGTTGAACGCCATCCGCTGCGGTCTCGTCATTACGGGCGGAAGGACTAGCCTCCACTCCGGTGGCGACGGGCGCATCATTCATGAATAGCTCGGCGGCGGTTGCGATAGACGTAGGTGAGTGGAACAGCTCCCGTACGCCCTCCACATCCGTCAAGTCATCGTGCTGGCGACCAGGTACGCGAGGCGTCCTCATCAGCTTCTTAACGCCAGCCACACGAGTGTAATCTGCCTTAGGCGACTGAACAGGGGTCTTTGGCGTCCGCATCAGCTTTTTAACACCAGCCACACGAGTGTAATCCGCCTTAGGCGACTGTGCGTGGGCCTTCGGCGTCCTCATCAGCTTCTTAACACCAGTCACACGAGTGTAATCTGCCTTAGGCGACTGAACCTGCGTCCTCATCACTTAACACCAGCCACCCGAGTGTAATCCGCCTTAGGCGACTGTGCGTGGGCCTTCGGCGTCCTCATCAGCTTCTTAACACCAGCCACCTGAGTGTAATCCGCCTTAGGCGACCGAGCGGGGGCCTTCGGCGTCCTCATCAGCTTCTTAACACCAGCCACCTGAGTGTAATCCGCCTTAGGCGACCGAGCGGGGGACCTCGGCGTCCCCATCAGCTTCTTGACTCCAGTCACATTTGTAAAGTCCGCCCTTGGAGTGTGCTTCCTTGCCCTGGGTGTAGTAAGCAGCTTCTTGACGCCCAACACATTGGTGTAGTCGGCCGAGTTTGCGGACGGCGAGTGGCTGGGTGCACGGTCGGTCGGCTTCATCTGCTGTTTCGCCAGCAGAGCACCGATACGACCGGGGGTGAGCAGTGGCTGCCGTGGCGTACCTATCGGCGACACAAATACATCCTGCGAGATATCCGGCGTCAACACAGAGTCAAAGTCGAACGTCTTCTCGGCCTCAAGCTGGAACACTGGTGAGGTCACGCTGGACGTCGAAAAAGATGACCCACGACGCACTGCAGCAGCAGACCTGCGCGACGCAACCGGCGTAGACTTGCGCGACGCAGCTGTGGTGGACTTTCGTGATGCAGCTGGGGTAGACTGGCGCGACGAAACCGAGGTGCACCTGCGCGACGCAGCCGGCGTAGATGCGAGCGATGCAGCTGAGCTGGACTTGCGTGATGCAGCTGAGCTGGACTTGCGCGATGCAGCTGGGGTAGACGCGAGCGATGTAGCTGAGCTGGACTTGCGCGATGCAGCTGGGGTAGACGCGAGCGATGTAGCTGAGCTGGACTTGCGCGATGCAGCTGGGGTAGACGCGAGCGATGCAGCTGAGCTGGACTTGCGCGATGCAGCTGGGGTAGACGCGAGCGATGCAGCTGAGCTGGAGGTAACTCTGACTTGCGCGATGCAGCTGGGGTAGACGCGAGCGATGTAGCTGAGCTGGACTTGCGCGATGCAGCTGGGGTAGACGCGAGCGATGCAGCTGAGCTGGACTTGCGCGATGCAGCTGGGGTAGCCTTGCGCGACGCAGTCGGCGTGGACGTGCGCGATGAAAATGAACTGGACTTGCGCGACACAGCCGGCGTAGACTTGCGCGACACGGTCGGGGGTGATTTAGGCGACGCGGTGCTGGCGGACTTGCGAGAGGCCGCCGCCAAGCGTCTGGCCGCCGCTCTGCCATGCAGCACGTAGGTGGGCGGCGACTGTGCGTGGCCCGTGGTCGGAGAACCAAACGAGAAGTTGCCGGGCACCTCCTGCAACACAGTCTCAGCTGTAGATGCATACAACAATCACACAGGACATCACAGGATATCAGCCACTCCAAAAGCGATGGCCACGTTCGCTCTACACAATGCACATCGGTACTGAGAGCACATGCTACATTAATTGCACACCACCAACACTGATAGTAAGACGACCTGAGTGCCTATACCAGCAGAGTCGTTGCCATAAAAAGGTAAGGAAAGATGACAGCTAGCAAACGCCTACCCATTTGAGACAGTTCATGAAAATGGTGTGGTCGAGCTACTCGCAGCCGTTCATGTTCGATGTGGAAAGATAAAGCATTGCATGACATTCTTCTCTTGGGGTGGAGTTTGGGGGGTTGGAGGTTAGGGATTGGGGGTGTTGGAGGTGTTTGGTGGGGGTGGGGGTGGGGGGGGGGGGTCAGGGTGCAGTGAATACACTAGTCATTTCGCGCACATGGGACAGCATGTTCGTCCGGTTCGATATTAGCAATAAAACAATGTTCCAATCCAGTCAGACAGCTCGCAAATGATCACATGAGATAGGTATGCTAAGTGAAAGAGTAATGAGTTAATAGCTATCAAGGTCATGGGCAAATAACGTCCAGAAGCGAGGATTCATGATGTTTTCGAGTCATTCCCCATTTCGGTGCACATTCCTGAAATCCCGTTTCGTCCATACAACTAACATTCAACCTATATCCTACCACGTTATACATCTACATGTGAATATTCATCTTCAATCCCCACCCTGGGGCTCAGAACCCTTGGTCAAACACACAAAAATTGTAACTTCCAGACGTTGGTTGGTTATTGGTTTTACGACACGTCGACCGTTGAGTCATATAGCGTCGCCAATATCTCACGCCGATTGGTCGCGGGCGAAGAGTAGCGACAGGTGAGATTCGATCCCACAATCTTTCGATTGCGAGACGAGCATCTTACCCCTAGACCACTCGTCCCCAACTTCCAGACGTTATTAAGCAGTTCAAAGTACTAGCTTTTCTGCTCACTTCACTAATCGTTCAGTCAATTTGTTGGAGTAAAAGTCAGTTCAGTTGGAGTAAAAAGAAATAATTTCGGCGGTCGGCATAGACCATGTGCTGGCTATTTACAATCATACTGTCATGCAACATCAATCTGTCCATACAATTAGATGACTCATTACAATTCCAAACAGCGTAGTTCCACTGAAGACCACATCCGACGGAAATCGCAACAGTTCTTGACTTACCTCTGAACAGGGTCGGATTTGAACTTCACAATTCTGGGTATGGACAGGAAAGTTATTGGATAATCGAACCTGATTAGGATAGTTGTATTCAAAACTGTGATATCAAAAGTTTAGTTTGTACTTTCCAATGCGTCCTGAGCACTTTGTCATAGAGCAGTTCATTGTCAACCAGCACCATTAAACCTTCAAATGTGAAGAATGAAGATAATTTTCTGGAGTATAATGTTCTGGGTGCCAACCATCTAGAAGCAGGCGGTTACCACCGAATGGATTCCAGAAGTCGCGGGGTTTTACTGGACACTTACCAGGCACATTGGCGACGTCCTGGCAGCCTTTCGTTTCCTGATCTTCAATGGAGCCTTCTTTACCGACTTGGCTAGTTTCGAGTACTTGGACTTCAAATTTTTCCTCAGCATGTCCGCGTATGTCGGTTTGGGCTTGGACTTCGGAGTTTTTCTGCGAACACTCTTAGCGGGCGTCTTTGTCCGCTGCTTCGTCAAATTTGGAGTAACCAGCAGAGAAACTAAAACAAAAGCAGGTATGTAAAATCCGATCTAGCAATTGGTCAGTCATCGAGTTGATCAGATGATTACAACTATTGGTAAACATGCCTCACCCAGTGCATAAAATCCACTCCACCCTGCCAGTTTTCCAGACTAACTAGTTAGTTATTAGGGATTTGGGGCGCATCAACCGCATTGGTTATACAGCGCCCACCGGATTAACTAAGTAAACAGGCAGATGAGAGCCGAAAGTCTGGTTAGCGCGCCACTGTCTCAAGTATGACATGCCAAGAGAAATAAATCGTTGCTTTAGATTTCCTCTTTTGACAACTGTTCATCGCGATAATCGCGACGCAACACATGACATGTAATATTCACATGATGGTAGCTCAGTGTTAAAATATTGGTTTTTCGTTAGGTGCGAGATGTCGAAACGAAGACAGTGGGATGTCAATATTTGCCTGTACTCATAATTGCATGTTTTCCGTTTAATTCGGGGGATACCAAATGTATGGATACCTATGCTAACGATAACGATTGCAAAACCATGGTATCAACAGATGGTATTGTTCAACATACCACATCATAGACAATCTCTGTACCTGGAATTGTGTCACGAGACGCTCGTGTATCACAATCTGTAATGGTAAGCGTAAACATGATACTTAAACACGAAATACTCTTAGAAACAAGTCATGGAGGATTCATAAGCACACATCAACAAGCAAGATGTCGATACATCCTTGGAAAGGATGTCTACTTAGTATTCAGGAAGTGGTATATTCCACCCTATCTAACGAATAATTTATCACTGTGGTAGCTACCTTGGTGACATATGGTGACAGCTAACTTTACGCCCACTTTTGTGACCATTGCACTGTATCCACCAAATATATCCGAAGTAGTTATCGCGTCTCAGCGAAACCACAACAACCAAAACCCATGCTACTGAAATACGAAATACATTACAATGTTTCAAAGTCAACCGCGTCGCCCAAGAGCTCAGCCCATTCTTAACCAGACGCACGTTATACCAACCTTTCCGCCTCTTGGAGATCGACACCGCAAGAGTTGAAGAATCTCGTTTGATGAGACCAAATTCAGTCACTGGAGTCATGTTGCTAACGGCAGATATCGGTGTTTTGGCCAGCGACTTCCTCAGGCTGTTGGAAGCAGATTTGGGGGTTTTGACCAGCGACTTCCTCGAGTTCTTGGGAACAGATTTGGGGGTTTTGATCAGTGACTTCCTCGGACTCTTGGAAGCAGATACTGACGTTTTCATCAGCGACTTCCTCGGGCTCTTGTGAGCGGATTGCGGGGTTTTAACCAGCGACTTCCTCGGGTTCTTGGAAGTAGATACCGGGGTGCTGATCAGTGACATTTTCGGGCTCTCTGAGGTAGGCCTGGGAGTTTCTGCCATCGATTTGTTTGAGCTCTTGGAACCTGATCCCGGTGTTTTGACCAGGGACTTCATTGGGCTTTTGGCGACGAGTTTCGGTGTTTTGGTCACTGACTTCCTCGGATTTTTGGAGGCAGACTTCGGAGTTTCGGTTACCGATTTCCTTGGTCCTTTGGAGCCAGACTTCGGTGATTTGACAACTGACTTTCTGGAGCTCTTGGCAGTGGACTTCGGAGTTTTTGCCGGCGATCTCTTCGGGCTCTTTGAGGGAGATTTCTGGGTTGCCGCCACCAAATTAATCGGGCTATTGGAAGCCGATTTCTGGGTTTCCACGGACTCGACCGCGTTCTTGGATGCGGATGTCGGTGTTTTCTCTAAAGACTTCCTCGGGCTTTTGGCAGTGAACTTCGGAGACTTTACCGGAGTTTTCTTTGGACCCATCGTGGCGTAAGTTATGCTTCTAACTGAAGTAACCCTCGGACTCTGCGACAAGGACTCTTTCCATCTTCCAGGAGTAAAATTCTGAGTTATAAGCTGGGTCATATTCGCAGACATGGCGGGAGGATTTGGAGTTTTCACAGAGCTCACCCTAGATCTCTTGGAAGCAGACTTCGGGGTTCTTATCGGTGTTCTCTTCGGACTCACTGGAGAATACGCAATGCTCTTTACTGGAACTACTTTGGATCTCATGGCCGGGGTACTCTTCGGACTCTGGACAGAATCGGGGATTCTCACGGGGGTTTTCAGCACACTCTTCGCTATAGATCGTGAGGTATTGCGATCCTTGGCGGCCGACTGTGGGGTTCTGCTTAACTCTTGGACGGAAGACTGTGGAGTCTTGCCGAAACCTTTGGCAGAAGATTGCGGAGTCCTGACGGGATCCTTGGCGACAAGCTCAGGCGTAGTAGGATTTCTAGCCGCCCTCGGAGATGCCGGCGTTACGGTGATGACCGGAGTTGTCTTCAGACGCTTCACGACATGCTCTGGTGTCTCAGCCACAACTCCCCGCGGACTCTTTGCGACACTCTTTGGGCGGCTGGCTGGGGTCAGCTTCAGATTAGTAACTGGGGTTTTGTTCAGCGCTCTGTCCGACACCAGGCGGACAGTAAGAGCCCCAGCGGCCGGTGCGGCCGTCGTCGTCGGACTGTTCTTCGGAGACGACCTGGGCGACACGCGAGTCGGTACCGCTCCCGGTGTGACCGTGACGCTCCCGGTGTGACCGGTAGACTTGCCATAGGAGCGCGGCGACTGTGTCGGCGTCACAGGCGACTTCTGTCGCATTGGCGGCCGCTTCAGCAGTCCTCGCTTCGGGGTTTCCGTGATGTTCTCAGAATCCTCCACGATGACTGCCTGAAAACAAGCGGCGTTGGTCACAGCATGTGATGCGTGCTCTCACAGCTTACATGCTCACTTTAGTTAGTTATTTGGATTTCAGGGCGCTTCGACCAAGATTTATGACCATTCAGCGTCCATTCAGGCTCGCTTTGATTTGCCAAGGGCGGGGCTCTTATAAACATTGTTGCTCGCAATCATGCACTGGACGAAAACTGGACAAAGTGTTAATGTACAGTCGCACAGATGTACGCTGCAACAACAAGAAATTATTGAATGATTCTGGGGTAGCATTGTCAAGATTAACGTACACTTATATATTGGAAGAAAATGTGTCGCAGAAATTCATGCCAAGCATACCAACCCACACAAATCAACATCTAGACTCTGGTTGAACATCTTAACTCATACATGTGAACGTCAAATTTTAACAATTTCAAAACAATATCTACTTTCGAGCGTTCGTGTGATGGTATGTGGCCGAACCAAAAGCGTAATTCGAAGCGGTTATTGTTGGTTACACGAGTGAAAAATACCGGCGCCATGTGTTTATTACAGCAGCAAGATGAGCACATTTTTATCTGAGCGTAATTGATGGGTAATGAGCATATGATACACACTATACTGGATTATCCACACCCACACACCCACGCACGCACGCACGAACACGAACACGAACACGAACACGCACGCACACACACACACACACACACACACACACACACACACACACACACACACACACACACACACACACACACACACACACACCTTTGGAAAATTACCATCTTCCCAGACTCAGGGCCTGATCTCCAGTTGGTACGGCGGCCATCCACGTCAATTACGTTACCTATCCGAGTCAGTACTGATCCGCAATCGTTTGCGGCGGCCGAATCCGTGTGGCATCGCCCGCCACTATCAGCCAACAAATCAGTGACACATCACCTGCCCTGGACTGACCTGCATCAGCGGAGTGCGCGACAGCAGGCGCGCACCCTTCTTGATCGGTGTCGACGGTGGCAGCTCGCTCTGGAATTGCTCCGGGCTGAGGTTCGGCCCAAACGACACTTGCTTGCGCTTGGCAGCGCTCAGTACAGAGAACATGTCTTCAGAGAGGGCGCGCTTCAAGGGACGAGGTCCTGTCGGCCGAGCCCCGACAGCAGTCATCACACGGTCATGATATCAACCAGCACACACACAGCACGGTCATGATATCAATCAGCACACACATGGTCCCGACATCAATCAGCACACACACGGTTCCGATATCAATCAGCATATATACGGTCCCGATATCCTAAATGATCTACCATGGTCGTTGCGCCCTAAAACCTCCAACCCCCGGCCGGTCCAGATATCAATCAGCACACACACGGCCCCGACACCAGTCAGCACACACACGATCCAGATACCAGTCAGCACACACACGGTCCCGACACCAGTCAGCATACACACGGTCCCGACACCAGTCAGCACACAAGGTCCCGACACCAGTCAGCATACACACGGTCCGACAACAGGTCCCGACACAGACACACACGGTCCCGACACCAGTCAGCACACACACGGTCCCGACACCAGTCAGTAACACACGGTCCCGACACCAGTCAACACACAGGTCCGCACCAGTCAGTACACACACAACACGGTCCCGACACCAGTCAGCACACACACGGTCCCGACACCAGTCAGCACACACACGGTCCCGACACCAGTCAGCACACACACGGTCCCGACACCAGTCAGTACACACACACGGTCCCGACACCAGTCAGCACACACGGTCCCGACACCAGTCAGTACACACAACACACGGTCCCGACACCAGTCAGCACACACAGGTCCCGGCCCGACACCAGTCAGTACACACACGGTCCCGACACCAGTCAGTACACACACGGTCCCGACACCAGTCAGCGCACACACGGTCCCGACACCAGTCAGCATGCACACGGTCCCGGCACCAGTCAGCAACACACGGTCCCGGCACCAGTCAGCATACACACGGCCACGGTCCCGACACCAGTCAGCACACACACGGTCCCGACACCAGTCAGCACACACACGGTCCCGACACCAGTCAGTACACACACACGGTCCCGACACCAGTCAGCACACACACGGTCCCGACACCAGTCAGCACACACACGGTCCCGACACCAGTCAGCATACACACGGTCCCGACACCAGTCAGACACACACACCGACACCGTCCCGACACCAGTCAGACACACACACGGTCCCGACACCAGTCAGCACACACACGGTCCCGACACCAGTCAGCACACACACGGTCCCGACACCAGTCAGCACACACACGGTCCCGACACCAGTCAGCACACACACGGTCCCGACACCAGTCAGCACACACACGGTCCCGACACCAGTCAGCACACACACGGTCCCAGACACCAGTCAGCACACACACGGTCCCGACACCAGTCAGCACACACACGGTCCCGACACCAGTCAGCACACACACGGTCCCGACACCAGTCAGCACACACACGGTCCCGACACCAGTCAGCACACACACGGTCCCGACACCAGTCAGCACACACACGGTCCCGACACCACACACCCAGTCAGTACACACACACGGTCCCGACACCAGTCAGCACACACACACCATCAGCACACAGTCCCGACACCAGTCAGCACACACGGTCCCGACACCAGTCAGCACACACGGTCCCGACACCAGTCAGCAACACGGTCCCGACACCAGTCACACACACGGTCCCGACACCAGTCAGTACACACACGGTCCCGACACCAGTCAATACACACACGGTCCCGACACCAGTCAACACACACGGTCCGACACCAGTCAGCACACACACGGTCCCGACACCAGTCAGTCCGACACAGTCACACACACACGGTCCCGACACCAGTCAGTCCCAACATCAAACACACGGCCCCGACACCAGTCAGTACACACACACGGTCCCGACACCAGTCAGCACACACGGTCCCGACACCAGTCAGCACACACACAAGGTCCCGACACCAGTCAGTACAAAGGTCCCACATCACACCAGTCCCACACACGGTCCCGACACCAGTCAACTACACACACGGTCCCGACACCAGTCCACATACACACACGGTCCCGACACCAGTCAGGCACACACACGGTCCCGACACCAGTCAGCACACACACCAGTCAGTACACACACACGGTCCCGACACCAGTCAGCACACACACGGTCCCGACACCAGTCAGCACACACGGTACACGCCCGACACCAGTCAGTACACACACAGGTCCCGACACCAGTCAGCACACACACGGTCCCGACACCAGTCAGCACACACACGGTCCCGACACCAGTCAGCACACACACGGTCCCGACACCAGTCAGCACACACACGGTCCCGACACCAGTCAGTACCCACAACGGTCCCGACACCAGTCAGTACACACACAGGTCCCGACACCAGTCAGCACACACACACAGGTCCCGACACCAGTCAGCACACACACGGTCCCGACACCAGTCCATACACACAAGTCAGTCAGCACACACACACACGGTCCCGACACCAGTCAGCACACACACGGTCCCGACACCAGTCAGTACACACACACGGTCCCGACACCAGTCAGTACACACACACCCGACACAGTCCCGACACCAGTCAGTACACACACACGGTCCCGACACCAGTCAGCACACACACAGTCCCGACACCAGTCAGTACACACACGGTCCCGACACCAGTCAGCACACACACGGTCCCGACACCAGTCAGTACACACACAGGTCCCGACACCAGTCAGTACACAACGGTCCCGACACCAGTCAGTACACACACGGTCCCGACACACTCAGCACACACGGTCCCGACACCAGTCAGACATCAGCACACACGGTCCCGACACCAGTCAGTACACACACACGGTCCCGACACCAGTCAGCACACACACGGTCCCGACACCAGTCAGCACACACACGGTCCCGACACCAGTCAGTACACACACGGTCCCGACACCAGTCAGCACACACACGGTCCCGACACCAGTCAGCACACACACGGTCCCGACACCAGTCAGCACACACGGTCCCGACACCAGTCAGCACACACACTGTCCCAACACCAGTCAGCATACACACGGTCCCGGTATCAATCAGCACACACACGGTCCCGATATCAATCAGCAGTAGCGCAGTCCCGATTGGTTGGTTGGTTATTTGGGCTTAGGGGCGCATCGACTGCGATGGTCATTCAGCGCCCAAGCGCAGTCCCGACATAGGTCGGCAAACAGCCCCCACAGCAACCCGCTGCAGCAGACGTAGAGACGTGGTACGGCGAATCTGCCAGCTGGCGACCGAGAGACTCGCCTAGATCACAATACGATAGTGCAACTTCCCGATACCGCACAGCACACAATACTGCCGCACGGAAACGCATCAAAGGTTAAGCATAGCTGAACTTAGAAGACAGCATACAACCCTGTGCTCCATACACAGACCACGTTCTGACGTACCGAGCCCGATAGCTCAAGCCAGACATGTTGCATAGAAGCAAATAAGTAAATTCAAGTGATCTGGTGTAGTGTAGAGCTGCGTAGTCACTTCTGCCTGCCAGCATCACACAGAAATAGCAAAACTGCAGTACGGCTGCCAGCAAGAGGGGCCAACCTCACTAACGCACCGACAAAACGGTGTTAACATAATGATTTCTCGTTAGGTGTGAGATGTCGAAACGAGTACAGCATGATGTCGAAATCACCATGGAAATAATGTCAGTAAAAATGTGTTAGGTCCTGCAAACCCGGTTTTGAGACGATTGCGTACATATCGCTGATTCCGCCTTGCGTCTTTTGGGAGGTACCTAATTTAGGGATACTGATATCAACGATTACGATGCAAACACACATGCTATACACTGGCATTGTATAACTTAGCACATCATAGGTAATCCCTTCGCCTGGAATCGCGCTACGGGATGTTCGTTATCACGATCCCGGATCCGTTACGGTGAACATAAACAATGATACTTGTGAACGGGATACAGTCAGAAGCGAGGAATGAAGACTTCACGAACACGCACCAAGAAGTACGATGTTGATACTCCTTTGGGAAGGATGTCGATTCGGTGTTCAGCAGGTGGTATATTCCACCCTATTGCGCGAATAATTTATCACTGCGACAAAACCACAAGCAATGCAAAATTTGAAGAACAATGGGAGAAATCTATACACTATGGGGGACAATGTCTTGCGGTACCGCAGTCAAGGACGTGAGAACCAGGACGGCAAAGGGAGCAGCGGGCGCCCCGCACTTTGGGTGAGCAGAGATGGACATTGACGCTGTGGTCCCTGCATAGCAATAATGAACTTCAAAATGGCTCATAACTCCCCCTCCCCGCCTGAGAGTTTTCGTGCCGCTGATCACAGCCAGAAGATAAAAATGAGTACGAAGCAGTGATCAACTGAAAGCAACCCGATACAGTTTCCGACATTTATCACAGCATACCGAGAAGATCACAAAGCAACATGCTGCTGAGAAAAAGGTCGCAAGGTTAAAATTACAATTCTACGAATCCACTTCAACTACGTAACGGGCGGAACATTGAGCTTTGGAAGTAAATGCACCGTAACGACATGCTATAAGGTCGCTTGCCAATGCACCATCGGATAATGTTTGTTCCCAGTGAATGTCGGTTCTAGTTGTATTGCGTTTCTGGATGTCAACATGGGTAGGTGGAAATGCAGAATTGTTGGGAGTACAAGCGAAGAGAACATTATTATCCACTGGATTTCAGGTTCGACCCAAATCCGGAAGCTTTGACACTTTGGTCTTATCGATGGGGAGAAAGGATGATTTATAAGCCAAGGGATAGACATTATAATTGGCATGGCAGTTTGCAGATGTGGTTTACATCGTCCCCCCGTTCAGGTCATAATCCAGCAGCTGAGCATTAGTGCACGTGCGACCTTCAGCTGTACCGATCGGGCGTTCAATGTCGCCTCAGAAAGGTCAGAGCGATCACCGTCCACTGCGTCACCAGGCGCCATTCTGCCCGCCAGTTACTGCACACTGCACAGCCACAACGGCGGCCGTCGAAGGGATGTGACGCGTGCCACTGCGCCCTTCAGCCAACGACAGCCACAACGGCGGCCGTCGAAGGGATGTGACGCGTGCCACTGCGCCCTTCAGCCAACGACAGCCACAACGGCGGCCGTCGAATGGATGTGACGCGTGCCACTGCGCCCTTCAGCCATCGACAGCCACAACGGCGGCCGTCGAAGGGATGTGACGCGTGCCACTGCGCCCTTCAGCCAACGACAGCCACAACGGCGGCCGTCGAAGGGATGTGACGCGTGCCACTGCGCCCTTCAGCCAACGACAGCCGGTCGAACCTTTCTCGGCGCCGGCACACACCACTGATATTGTCAGCTGATGTCAGCGAGAGCGTGTGGACACATGTCTTGGCGGGTACGCGACGGACAACTCGAAAACGAAGAGAAGCAAAAAGCAATCACTTAAACTTCACGGCATTGTTTTTTGTTTGGTTCTGAACACAACGCTGAATAGCCGCCACAACTGTCCGTCACTCCGGCCCGGCCTTTAGCACGGCGCCTGTGATGGCGGACACATCAACACGCGCGGAGGTCACCGCCGAGCGAGCCTGAGGGGCCGGTGTGACTGGCAGTTGGACGGCTAACAAAACGATACGTTGCAGGCTCAAGTTAGTTATTTGGGCTTATCTGGCTAGTTATATGCGCTCCCCGATCCCCGAGACACGTATCTCCGAAAAGATATGCATCCCCGAGAATCCCAGAGGTATGCACATATTTACGTGTGAATGTACCGCTGCAATGGATTAGTTATTAGTGGCTTTTGGGGCACATTGACTGCAGTGGTCATGCAGTGGTCATGCAGCGCCCATGGTACAGCTTCAATAACACATAACAGCGATTTTGGATCTTGGGCAATGTGACGCTATAAATCTTGGGAAACTCAATCTGGATTTGGTGAATATAAATCCGACACTAGTGTCAGATTTATTAAAATATTGTCAGGGCTGAGAAAAAATCATGAACACTAATGGTTAGCATGAATGTACAAGTTATACGACCAACCCTTCTCTGGTTGTTTTCCTCGGAAGATTACGCCATTTTTGGCAACATGTTCAAATCTTTTAGGTCTGACGACAGGACCCATGACAAAATGCATCAAATACGTAAAACTGGCATTCCATGGTAAAGCATATAATTATCCAAGGAGCTCAACCAAATGTTAGAGGCTCAAGCATAGACGATAATTCATGACATCCTTGGGGGCGCAAGCATTGCGATATGGCCGACAGGCGAAATAATTGAGTACCTACCAAAGATGCCACGTTTTTAGACCGGGCACCAGCCAGGAAATTTGAGAAAAAAGACCAGGGGTATTTTACTGGTCCCAGGTCAGGATAGATCGGTCGATTACCGGTCTATGTCAGTTAGGCTAGGCTGGTTAACACACCGGACTTGAATGCGGAACAGTGATAAATTATTCGCGAAATAGGGTGGAATGAACACTGAATCGACATCCTTCCCAAAGAAGTATCGCCATCGTGCTTATTGGTGCATGTTTGTGAAGTCTGTATGCCTCGTTTCTAACTGTATCCCGTTCGCAAGCATCATAATTTTGCTCACCATAACGGATCCGAGATCGTGATAAAGAACATCCCGTAGGGAAATTTCAGGTGAAGAGATTACCTATGATGCGCTATGTCATATAATGCCAGTTTATAGCATAGGTGTTTGCATCGTTATCGTTAATATCGGTATATCCAGATAAGATGCATTTCAAAACATGCAAAACGGGAACAGTCATATACGCGCAATTATCTCAAAGCTGGGTTTGCAGGACTTACACGATTATAAATAACATTACTTCCATGGCGAATTCGACATCCTGCCGTACTCGTTTCGACATCTCACACCTAACGAGAAATCATTATTTTAACGCTGATGCGGAAAGAATGCTAAAATGTGCGCATGGCACGTGCAGTATTTTAATGTTACATGCTATTTTAAAACTTAAGTTGTGGGACTGCATACTGAGTTGCTACTAATATGCAAAACATATTACTTATTTTCATATAAAAGGTTTTATCACTAACGATTACAAACCAGACAAATCTGAAGGGCCAACTCCTGGGCTGGGCGTAAACCCAGCTTTTCTAGGACGTTGTGGTCAATGGTTTATTTTTTAAGCGCGGTCCATGGGCCGATCCTACATCCAATTTGCTGGGCCGATGTGGTCCCCGGTTAAATTGTCCACAAAAGTGGCATCTCTAGCACCTACCCATAGTAATTGGTACATATATTATCAAAGCAGGGGTGGGGGCTAAGTCAACATTGGGGGAGGGGAGGATACAAAGTGATATAAATAAATGCCAATGGGTTGAAATCCATTATTGAAATAGGAAGCCTCACCCGTCCAACTACTTTCCGCCTCACACTGGAACGGCTCATGCTACATGAACAGTGGATTGGCAGCTGAAGGTTCGGTAAAGACGAAAATAAAACAGACATCTATACCAAAAGTATGCGACTATCAGTAAGTCATCCATTTTACTGTCATAAAACCTATGTACAATTAATAAAATTAGTTTTTCTTTTTAAATTTCACTCTGGTTAAGATACGGACGGGCCACGGCTACTGAATTAAAAAACACAGTGTGCATCTCTCACAGCTTTTAGATGAAAACTCATCTTAAAAAAGGTTGATGGATGTCAAATGGAGGTACCACTTATATGCAAAATTGGACAGATTGACACATAAGGGTTACGCTTCCTAGGTACGGTCAAGTTTGTACCCTACGAATTAACAACTTTCAAGCACCTTCATTTAGTTAGTTGTCGACAGGCTCCGCCGACCTGCAGTGATGATGTTATATTGTGAAATAAAAGTATGATCTAGGAACAAAATTAAGGTTGAAAAATGTCTTCCCAGGTTCGTTTGTTGGTTGTCGCTTTATGATCTACACAACTGTTGAGACCATATGGCGTCGCCTGCCTCCCACCCTGGCAGGAAGGGCGGGCACCGTGTGGAATGGAACCCTCTGGCACGCCAGACGCTCGGTTCATCCACTGAGCTGCAGACGCTCAACTTCTTCCCACGAATCCAACTGAACTACACACACTAATTGGTCATTAAATAAAATCGGTGCGTATCACATCTTCCAACGTCCATAACTTCCAAGTTGGAAGTTAACTTCCAAGACAACCTGGATAGGAACCTGATCTTACCCAACCCTCAAATTTTAAGAAATTAACTTCCAATTCGTAAGCTATGAACTTTGGAAAAAATGGATGTCTCACATCCAAGCTGTGTTGGAAGTTCACTTTCGGGGGGGCTTAGGGGCGCATCGACTGCGTTGGTCATACAGCTACAGAAGTTCACTTTCAATTTGGAAGTTGTGAACGTTGGAAGATATGAACGCACCCCAATACAATGCACTTATTAAACTTAGTCAACTTAATCTACCTGAAATATTTGGAATATTCAGGTTTTCTACATTTACCGACTTCAAAGTGACGAACTTGAAAATAGCTAAAACTAAATGATGGTATTGCTTAACTGAGTAAAATCACGGTAAGGGTGTACGTAATGACAAGAACAAGTGGTCAATTTCCACTCTACCATTTGCACCGCCCTGGGGTTAGCTTTTTTTAAACCACAAATTAGCTTGGAAGTTAGACTTGGGGCCAGTTAGATATCGATGGAACATTGCTGTTTTTTTTTTCCACATCATAAGCCACATTCATGCCTCATTTTGTTCTCAATACTATTGCATGCTCAAATGCGATGACTTCACCTAGTGCGATGGGCGAACGCATATACGAAGTTGTATCAAATCGAAGGATGCGCGTTATTATCCCCGATTGGCTTAGCGTGTAATCAGTCACGAATAACCCCGATAACCCATTTGGTCCCCATTACGTATTTATTATGCCGTGCCGCATATTGCGCGTGACCTTAGATCATGGGCAGTGCAAGACAGGCAGGGAAAACTGATATACGACAATAGCATGAGTCCAGAGCTACCCTAGCTTCCGTCGGAATCCGCGGCGCATCTGATCGTGTCTACAATCCAGTAATGATACTTACTCCTTCAGGGGTACTGTATTGAAACAAACGTATATTTCTTAAAACGTTTATTACATTATGCTGGAAAATTGTACGAAAAATATGTACGGAAATTTATACGATTATGGCAAGAAGCCGGCTCCACTACAGTACCCCTGCGCGGACCGCATTCTGCACGAAGACGACGCTCAGCATCTGACTAGAACAGCAACCCAATAATGTCGCCAACTCTGGTACTACCCTTCCCTCTCGCCACGTCATCGATGAAGTCCTCACGGACCCAGCGGTGGTTCGACAGTCGTTCCACGACACATCACGCCCGGTCCAGGTTCAGACTGATGACCGGCGAGCGCGGCCGCTTGGCACACACGGCAATGAGTGCCACGGCCAGCGCGGCCACCCCGAACCAGAGCACGTAGTTTCCGCCAGTGTGGTTACCTTCAGTGGAGCCGGCCGACGAGAGGCTGGGCGTGCCGGCGGCCGCAGCAGCCGGTGTGCCGTCGCCGTGGCCCTGTGCCGGGTTGTTCTCCTTCTCGGCTGCTGGTGAGCGAGCCGTCTTCAGGGCACTGGCCGGTGCCGGAGCCGGTGCCGGAGCCGGTGTCGGTGTCGAAGCCGAAGCCGCTGCCGGTGCAGGAGCCGACGCCGACGGCGACCGATGGTTGCTGCTCCGGCGGCGGGCAGGCGTGGCCGGACCGTCCCCGGCCGACTCCAGCCGCAGCGGCGAGCCCTCCGGGTAGGCCCAGCGGAACCGGCGGTCGGCCACCGTGAACACATCGCCGTGGCGCAGCGGCACCTTGTGGTGCGCCGCCAGCTCCACGCCGTTCACCAGAGGCGGGTTGGTGCTGGCCAGCGTCATCAGGCAAGCCTGCCGCACACACAAGGAAATCAGGCCGCGGGTAGTTGGTTATTTGGGCTTAGGGGCGCATCGACTGCGATGGTCATACAGCGCCCAGTCAGGCCGCGGGTAAAGGCCAGGTCAGCGGATACAGGTCAAATATTAGGCGCTGACAAGAAGGCCGTGCTCAATTTTAAGCCACTCGCTCTGCGGGAGGTATGGGGCGAATGGGATTCAGTGCCATGGTTATGGTGTGGAATTCAGAGCGAGCTGTTCACAGGACCAGTATCAAATGAGAAAGAAATAAGAACGATTTTACAAAGAACACAAGGTAGCTTGCTCACATCGACGAAATTGCATTGAATGATAATATAGTGTTGAAAGGACTTCACGTGACACGACAGTCGGTGATGGAGCAGCTATAAGTCAAACAGAACCTCCTCCGTGTAAAAAGAAACATCAGCATTCATTTAATTCACATGCTACAGATCTGGGAACGATCAGAAAAGGGGTTTTATCTTCAATTTTCCTTTTAAAAAGAAAAAATACACGAGAGCAAGTATTTTATAGCTTTCAATTTACAAAGCAGATATTTCAGTGTTGGTTTACATACTGAATCAAGTTCAAAATGTTCTGGTTCAGTAGAACATAAAGTGCCCGCTCAGTGCTGGAACACCGGGTTATTTTACGACGAATGCAGCCGATTTGACATGCGGCCTGGTTTGACGCTTACGCGCCAAATGGTTGCGCGGGAGCTCAAGATAAAGCAGCCAACAAGCGTCGAATCTGCAACCGTTAAATTGCTAGACAGGTGCGCTGACCACAACACCAGATATTTAATTGTAGCAGTTCCAGAAATTGGTAAACAAGGGCAGCAGAGGAACACTGCCCACATAAGCTGCTTAATGTCACAGACCACCACTGTAATGCCTGAATATAATTATGGCGTTGAGTCGGACATCACCGGCGATTTGCAATGCATCGATAATTATTTCAAAGCATTTCAAGCCTGAAGAAATACAACATAGGGGATCCTCACTTCACGGATCGAGGATACCCGGAGGGTTCGCCGCTGCGGCTGGAGTCGGCCGGAGACGGCCCGGCGGCGGAGCAGCAACCATCGGCCACCGTCGGCATCGGCTCCGACACCGGCATTGGGGATCAACCTAACAGTAATACTTACCGACTTCGAGGAAGGACGATAGAGCGATGTATATAGTACGGAAGCCAGTCTACTTGACATGGGGAGTCAACCCAACTTACTGACCCCGAGCGAGGACGAAGCCCGACGATCTACTCGCGTGTATATGGTACGGAAGCCCGAGAGTCTGCTCGCATGTATATAGTACGGAAGACGAAGCCCTACTACTCGCGTGGCACGCGAAGTCTACTCGCATTGATGTCATTGGTTGGTTATTGGTTTTACGATACGTCGACCGTTGAGTCATGTAGCGTCGCCAATCTCTCACGCCGATTGGTCGCCGGCGAAGAGTAGCAACAGGTGAGACTCGAACCCACAACCTTTCGATTGTAATACAGACCACTCGTCCCCCGATGTCATTGATGCATACTACTCGCATTGATGCCTTGCAAAGTCTACTCGCGTGGCACCAATATATGGTACGGAAGCCGAGTCTACCAGTGTATATGGTACGGAAGACGAAGTCCGAGAGAGTCTACTCGCTGGATATGGTACGGAAGCCCGAGGGTCTACTCGCGTGTATATGGTACGGGAGACGAAGCCCGAGAGGGTCTATTCGCGCGTACAATGATAAATTATTTGTGAAATATGGTGGAATATGCCACTTACTGGACACTGAATAGACATCACTCCAAGAGAAATATCGACATCGTCGATATCGTGGTTCTTGATGTGGCGTTTTGAAGCCTCTACGCGTTGCTTCCAACAGTATATCGTGTACAAGTATCATCCTTATGCTTACCATTACGGATTGCGATAAACAAACATCTCGTAATATAACTATATAACTAATAACCATAGCTATAACTATATATGTATAACTATAACGTAAAGGTAAACGGATTACCTATGATGTGGTCTCTTATACAATACCATATGTTGATAGTATGGTATTGTTCTCGTTTCCGTTGATATAGGTGTCCCTATATTAGTTATCGCACAGAATAAACACAAATCATACTTTTATGTGAGTTGCATGAGTATGCCGTGCGGTCAAAATTGAGTTCGAACGATTTAAACGATATTTTAAGCGATATCTTTCCACGGCGAATTCGACATCCTTCTGCACTCGTTTGGGCATCTCACACCTAACGAAAAACCATTATGTTAACACTGCGCGTATACATGGCACGGAAGCTCATCGGTGCGGCCGACTCGACCGTCCGTCACGCTTTTGAAACTGCAAGACTTTTTTTAAAAAACATTGTTTCGCTTTCTATATTTTTCACCCAGTCAGATGTGTCCCATTCATTTATAAAAAAACAATTTGCACCCAAAAGTCTTCATAAAGTGCGCTTAATGTTTGTTCAAACAAAGAGGCTTGCAGCGGCTCTTCCGCTGTCGTCAAATTTTCAAGTGTTCAACAGTGTAATGCAGCATTTCAAGTTGTCACTTTCCTACTCAGAGCAAGGTCTGCTCTTCGGTATTTCGGAACACTGGAAGCTAAACATTGATTACAGTTCCCGTGCATTGGCACCACAGCCGGCGTTCACCATCCGCGCCCGTAGCTGAGTGGTAGCGTTGCTGCATGTTGTTATGTTGTACGTGTTGTTCGACCCACTGGATCCGATAAATCAACATAGCTAATTGATTATTGGGTGATTCACGACGCACTTTATGCACGATCACGGCTAACGGCGCTGCCCACACTGTTTCGCCGGTGGGCCGCGGGATTGGGAAATGTCCCGAGTGGTGAGGGTGTTGAACCCGGGACCTTTGGTACCCTGAGCTCAACGCTTTAACCACTCGGCCATCCCCGCCCCCCAAATGTAAACAAATACAACAAAGCAATTAGCACTAGGCAAATGCTCAGATTTGTTCGGCAACCGTGCGGGAAAATGAAACGTTCCACAAGCATTCAGCATGCATCGGCGCCAACAAAAACTCGTAGCCCTCTCAATAGTTCGAAGAAAGCAATTGAATCACACATTGGGCAAATAGTTTGTGTAAAGAAAGTGCGTGGCTGACGAAAATAAGGTCCTACTTTCTGGATTTTGGAACCATAGAAAAACGTGCTATAAAACACTCAATTTTTTTGCTGCAATCAGCCGCTGAGCAGCCATGCCTACCAGTTATGTTACCTCAAATGGCAATGTGCATCCATTTAACTTATTATGATGGACAACAAACATTTTCACCAGAGATCGCTTTGCTACTCATTTTCCACAAATTTTACAATTCAATTCCAGAACTCCAGTAGCTGTCTCATTTGATTACTAAAAGGATTCCGAAAATGGCTTTCCGGAGATATAATTTATAAACAATATCTACCATACCTCATTGATACCTGGCATCATTATTGATGGTAAGTAGCAGAGTACCCACCTGGAGACACGTCAACACGAATAATACAAAATAAATAGCCAAAATACATAACTAAAAAGCAGACTAAAACTAGCCTCAGCCATACCAGTGGGAACAACTGGTTTCATCAGGTTATAACGCGCTTATTTTACAGGTCATTTCAAATCATTCAATTATCATTTCAAATCATTTTAAATTATATAAGCACAAGAGCGAAAGTCGCACGTGGAAACCTGAGCGAATTATTCTAAACACTACGACATTGTGATATTTGGGCCAGCTTTAGCGATCGTTGCTGCCAGTCGGCACCTGGCGGCCAGAATGCCGGCGACACGACATCGCTATCGGCGAACACAAATAAATACATAAATAAATTTATTTTAAAAACAAACGCCTTTCTCGAAGGAGCAGGATACCTTGATTATCCTTGAGCTTGGCGCACGACGAAATGTCACGACAGTGCACTCAAGGTTTCACATCCTTAAGTCAAGGCGAACACGACCACCAGTAACTACTAGCTTCAACAGGACGGAGCCACCTTTCACATGGCGGTAGCCGCCGGACCCTAGCTGGATCAGTTGAGTCGGCGGACCATCAGCCGGCTGACAGCGGTCCGGCTCGCTCGAAGCCCTGACCCCCAAGACCCTAATTTTGGTCAGTGGCAGTGGGTGAGCTCCTGAGGACTGCTACGGCCACGCTGGATCAGTTCAAGCAGACGGTGTTGGAGTTCGCAGCAGTGTTAAAATAATTGATTTTGTTAGGTGCGATATGTTGAAACGAATGCCGTAGGATGTCGGAATTCGATATCGAAAAATGTCATAAATAACGTTTTTTAAAGTCTTTCATGCCCGATGTTAAGACAATAGCGTACTCATGACTGTTCCATTTTCGTTTGTTTTGAGAGATAGGCACCTAATCTGGGGAGATACCTAGTTTAGGGATATTGCATGTAAAGAAAATATACGACCTTCAATATACCAGGAGGTGCTGAGTTGACATCAGAAGTAACGATAAAGGTTATATTTTTTCCATAACTTTTTTCATACATAACCATAACCTTTTTTCATCCATAGCCTTTATCGTTACTTCTGATGTCAGCTCAGCACCTCCTTGTATATTGAAGGTCGTATATTTTCTTTACATGCAATGTCTAAAACCCAGGAGCATCTAAGAACCATTCTTCGTTGCATTAAACATAGTTTAGGGATACCTTTATCGACGAAACCGACAAAATACTTATAGTATAAACTGGTGTTGCATAACAGAACACAACATAGGCAATCACTATACCTAGAATTTCGCTACATGATGTTCATGTATCACTGTTCGTTAGTGAGCATAAGCATGTTTGCACATGAGATACGATAAGAAAAGAGGCATAAGATTTCGCAAACACGAATCAAGGGGCACGATGTCGATACTTCTTTGGGAAGTATGTCACTTCAGTGTTCAGGAAGTGGTACATCCCACCCTATTTCACGAATAATCACTGGTTCGCAGCCTCCATGGAGCCGGACCAAGTGAAACGCGCCGTGCGTCACCTGTGCCGCTTTGTATCAGCATATTCCGAAGTTACGTACACAACTGATGAATCAATGCGGCAGCAATGCATCCACCTACAGCACCCAGACCAGGGATGATCGAGCTGGGCTGGCCGCTCAGACCGGGCGCGCCAGGCCGCTTCTGGTTGGCTCGCCGGTGATTATCTGGCGTGACGTCACGACGCCTCGGGCGTTGACCTGAACTGGATCGCCCAGCTGAGCCGTTCGTTCCCGGTGATGAGTCACGTGCCACGAACGCTCAATACATGGTGCTCGCAGGAATCGAGCACACATTAACTGATCGCTGGAAGTTTGAGAAATCCAGTTCAGGGATAGAACTTGAATTAGTTTGACGTACCGCCAACGCTCCCCACAGGACCGGACCGCAGCCGAATCTCCGACCGTATCCAGCCGGGTGACTTCCAGCTGACTCAGAACCGATAGCTACATTTAACCGCTTTCAGAAACTGGAGCGCTGCTAAGCTATGCCATGCACGCAGCACAATTTTCATATTGCACCTCTGGTATTGGAGCGGAAAATTATCAGAAGGAAAACAGAAAACATCAATTTGCAATGCATGGCTAGTAAAATGATACCATTCGCAATTAGTGAACACGACTACTTTATGTTACATTGATTGCAGCCTAGGTACTAAAATTATTGCAACAGCGAAGTTCCAAAGTGCACGGCCATCGGGAGTGTGGAATATTTACATCTTTGTTCCCCATACATCTTGGTTCGGAAAAAAAATCCAAGTTCGCCTATATGTTGTTTTTGCAAATACCGCAGATATATCGGTAAACTTGAACTTCGGGTTATACCTTACACAGGGTTGTCTACCGGTGAGCCTAGGGCAATATGTCGGGTAACCCTGGAACATGTTTAGACCTTTTGCCGAAAGCAATTTGAAGGTGTCGGAATACCATCGCCATATCGCGAAAGATAATACACGATAAACACAACCGTCTCTCCCCCAGGGAAGCAACTTAGAGATCAAGTCTCAAAATGCAGTATTAGTGGTGAAATACTCCACGTTTTTGCATTAGGCCTTCACCATGACTTCCGATGATGGGATAGTGCCGAAACAGCCGGTGCTTGGTCACGGATAGGGCATTTTCGGACATGATCACGAAAATAACTCCCTGGGACAGAGAAGGTTGTGCTTATCGTGAATTAATACTAGCAGTGCGGAATAATTTTCCACTATTGGCAGTGTGGTGCGGGCAACATGACACCCCTCCCCCTAAATTTATTAAGTACGATAGAAGTAAATCGCACGGTGTAGATACATAATTGCACGTTGGTGGTTACTTGAGCACTTTTTTCATCTCTTTTGCTTGATCTTCTAGTGTCCTGAAATTCATTTTTTTTTTGTAGAGTGGAGGATGGTTGGCGAAGACGTCAAAACTATTCATGATGTTGAAAACATGGGCAATATGATAGGAAAAGGTGCGGGCAAAAGTTGATATTGAGAGAGTAACACCTTATCTGCTACGAAGATTATGATGGCGCTGCTGCAGGAATTGATTACGGCGAAAAAGTAACAGCTACTACATTGTATATTGTGAAGCTTTCTTATGTGACATAATTCAGGCAGTCAAAACCGTTCAAAGATGATTAAAACAAGTTTCTGATCGGCCGCACCATCCCGCTCTTGAAAGTTTTTTTAGTTGCTAAGATAAAAAACAAAGATAGTTTTTTTTTTACTACGTTTCGCACTCAATTTCATCACTCACTAAGATGGGCTCAATTAATGTTTAGTTGCACTAATTTCATCCTAATATTATTCGTGAAGTGCCTTAATATCTGTTCAAAAGATTCGCAGCGGCAATTTTGTTCACGGGCAACATTAAACAGCGTTCCATGTTACAATCCAATATTTCAAGTAATAGTGCTGCGTTACGCAGAGTCGGAACGCCTCTCCTTTCAGTTTGATATGTATCAATTCCGTCACAATATATCTCAACTACTTCGTACTCAATACCTGTGCACATCCCGGTTTGCAGCGGAATTCTGGCGCGCGTGCAGCTTGCCATGCGCCTCGCACCGCCTCCGACACCAGCCATCTGTCCCGGGTCGCAGAGATGCAGTGTGCTTAGTTGGGATTCCGCGGTTCAAGTTCAGTCCCAGAGAGGGATGATGCTTTTTATTTACACCCTTAGTAATGCGATTTTATAAAGGCATTGCTCGAATTCACTTCAGTTCCACATATATGCTTGAGCGCGTGCCTGTATGAACACCCAAGGGAATGCGCATATGCCTGCTAAACACGGATATTCGACGGCACTGTGTCTCTTAACACCTGCCCTCGCTCATCCAGCACTGCCATTGACCGTTCAAGGCGAAAGAGTTGCCACCTATCGGCAGATACATTGAACTACTGTGTGTGGGATAAAATGTGACAAATCTGGCACGCTGCCAAAAACAATTTGGAAACAAGAATGCAAACAAGTCAGAGTGACATGCATACCATATATTTTCACACTGCTGACTGATGCTTCATTACACTCCAATTTGCACCTGAGCTGCTGGGCTGGGTGATGGAAGACAATGCCCAACTTGGCGGGATTGGGTATTGTGGCATCACTGCTGTCGGTATCGGGATATAGTAGTACTGTTAGTTACCAGAAGCAGTCAATTAACAGTTCTGCGCTGTGAATTTACCAGTATATCATCTTTTGACTGAATTAGCCTTAGGTCGGTTTGGAGTGAACCAATGATCGGCTACTCAGCTTTTCCTAGACGCATTTAACATTTAACTCTATTCCGATGGGGGGGGAGATTCGGTCACTCTGTTATTGTTCGCCTGCCGTCCACTAACCATTTGTGACAGGAGCGTGACATTCGGTGACTTGTTCGGTGACTTGACGTGACATTCTTTTTCTACTCCGCACCAAAAGTCGAATTTCCCAAGTATATCTGAGGCGGCCCCAGGAGCGAATGTTGGGAGGCACCACCACATATTTGTGCGAAAACCTAGGAACAGCTCATGTGATTGCACATTTTCATTACTTTAGTTAGTTATTTGGGCTTTAGGGCGCGTCGACATCCATGGCCATATTGCGCCCATTTGCATTACTTTGCTGTTCAGGCAACTATAATTTGGAAGCAAACTGTTCATAATGCCTCGGTCATCTATTGGAATGTATATTTTAAGCCTAACCATGTCAAGAGCGTATACAGGTGAGGTAAAAATTGGGAACAAGTGATTGGTTTTTCGAAGCGTTATTTTTTTACATTGCTATCGGAAAGTTGGGAGGGTAGGGACATTAACACGCGCCCTGGAGGGCCTCTGAAAATTACGCGCACTGGAGGGGGTACGGATCCCCCCCTAAGATCTCGGCTCCTATGAAAGCTGGAGTAACAAAATTCTCAGGGTGGATGGGGACGGTAGTGAACTATATTGTGTGCAAATTGCATGGCCTTAGGTCAATATCTTCAAGGTCAAATGACGTCACACGTCAACATTTTCTTGTTTTGCGTTGTTTGGCTTATCAGTTATGGATCGCTGTGATTCTGTTTAAATGCTCCAAAATGGGCATCAAGATGTTTTGGACATTACTAAAGATACAATACACATGCTAGACCCTGCATTTGACCTCAGGTCACCTATATAGCAGCACTTTATCAGGTCAGTCACCTGTTCCAGTTACCGGAACTGGGTCGCCCGCCCGACTGCTCCGTCGGGCGGCTCGGCGCAATCGGCTTCGCGAAGAAAGGAGTTAGTTAGTTAGTTAGTTAGTTATTTGGGCTTTAGGGCGCATCGACTGCATTGGTCATTTAGCGCCCAGCGAAGAAAGGAGTGAAGTACTTGAATAAAGTATGAAAACGGTTAGGTACACAATGACAAACAGTAGTTTTCAGGATGTGTAGGGAGTAACATGCAAAGTGACATCAATCGCATGACAGTCATTTGCATTTATGACAACATTCCAGTTGACCAAGTTTGGTTTCATTAACCTGTCATGAACTTGACCTCGGTGACCTAACATGACCTTGAAACTATATAGCATAACAATATACATCATGGGCGCTAAATGACCAAACCTGGTCGATGCGCCCTAAAACTCAAATAACCAACCAACAATATACATCAAACAAGTCGCTAGTGTTGCCAAGAACACTTCCTTTTGCCAATATACGGGAAGCGCATCAGGGCCGATTTTTGTGGTCTGGCGCTACGAAATGTTTTGACTTTAACGGCCTCTAACTCGAAACACTTTCTGCCGATTTCCGTTTTTCTTGCTTTAAACGACGCGACGGATATTTCTAAGTAGATACGCAAAAATGGCGTATATCGAGCGGTAAAATCTGGAGTTGGTACGAAAAACCGGACGGGTGGGCGGATTTCCCCCCCCCACAGTGCGCGTTAAGGACATACGGCAATGATGCATCACAAGCAGTGGCAGAGCCAGAACACTCCCAATAGCGGATGCAGGTGATCAAGGAGGCGGAGAGTGCATTCAGGACAAACGATTATTACAAATCACCCCAGTGGCGGAGCCAGATTGTACCAATGACCAATAATTGTAGTAGCCCTCATGCCTCTCAGAATGGCCAATGGCCATTCTGAGGCCTCTCAGAATCCTCCCCTAGCATAATTCCCTGGCGACGTCTCGGAACAAAAATCTCACAGTAAGTATTGATATACAAGAATGGCAAAATAATAGGTGTTTGTAGCACTGACTGTGAAGAAAGGCCAGCCACAAATAGCAAATGATACCCCTCATTAGGCTCCTAAGCGCTGTCTTTTTCTGTTTTACATGTGCATGTTTGGACGTAAAATTGTACTTTGGATCATTACGAATGAGTTGCACCCAACCATACACAAGCTTACAGGTGTAAAAAAAGCCACAGATGGTTTTCATAACTTCCCTCCTGATTTTGACATTGCATACATTTTCAAATACAAGTGTAGATTCAGTAGAATTCGAGTAAGCTATTCAGTTTTAAATCGGCTGAACATATTCCGAAATCTTAGACGGGAGGGAGAGGGGGAGGGCGCGGAAAACTGAAAGCCCGTCCAAGATCGGCATGCTTTTCGACCAGTCATTCGGATAAATTACAGGCTCACAACCGGTCTTTTATAGTCTCATTAGCCAGCTTACGTCAAATTCCAGTACCTTAGCCGGCCGTCAGGGCATCTACATCTGGCTCAAGTCGGGCCCAGTCATAGCAGACTGGCCGGGCCAGAGCTTATGACCTGTAATTTTGGGCATGTGTCACCTCTACTACACATGTTTCAATGGACTACTGACCGTTTTTGTTTTGTTTTCACGCTCATCCCCTGGAAACGCCAACATTACTCACAGATCCGCTCTCAAAATAAGCCTACCTCTAGTCCCCCCCCCAAAAAAAAAAAAATCGGGCAAAACAAAAATCGGTAACCCAGAAACGAGCCCGGGGCTACGTGACGTCACAATTCGGCTGCAAGGCGCAACTGGGCAGCAGCGAGTGACGGCGTTCGTCCGCCACTGAAGTTTCCACCCGCCATCGCTCGGTATTTAGCGCCTTCTGCTGGCTTCTACACTTGCACGTGTCACGCTCAGGCGAAGTCGTACGATAGGGTTGTTCTGATCTATGGGCTTTAGCAACGGCGCACATGGGCAGATAAGGAGAACAAGCGCTCCGTATCCTCTTCAGCCCTCTGCAGAACCATTAGCCATTTAACGCACCTGCGAAACATTAGTGGTGTGGGATTTAATTTATTCCCTCAATGAAGGGGGAGAGGATGAGTCACCAAGTCATTTTCCGTTGCCCCGTAGACAAGTAAACAGACTCAGATTCAATATGCAGTGCGCGGCGGACACGGCAGTTCGATACAAGGACAGGACCCATGGCTCGACTGGTCCAATACAAAGGACCAAACCAGCCACGGGACTGTAAGGTGGTGGCACCGCAAGTTACGGGACCCCCAGGAGCGTTCGGTTTGTTCCCGTGGAAGAATCCCTGGAATACAAACAGGTGTAGCCAAGAGGATGGACACTGGGTGAAATTCCCCCACCCGACACACCATGGGAGGTGCGATGGCTCCATTTTTAGGTCATTTTTTTTCCCCTGTCGCAAAAGTTGGGCAAAGTTCGTTGATAATTGTACATTGAGTGATAAACCGAAAAATGGCCCCTCGCTGGAGCCAATTGTGGTCGAGACATTTGTGACATCTTTTTTTGGACAATTCTACCCATTTTGATAATTTTCGTGCCCTTACGGAAAAAATGTCTGCGCAGAAACATTGCCCCTCCAAAACGGAAATATTGGGGTAACATCATCACCCCCCACCCTAAAGTGATGAACGAATGCGCAGAGAATGTCCAAAGGTGCATATTTTCCACCCAGCTAGTCCTGAGTCGACGTTTGAGCGAACTCTGCCATTTGTAAATGGTTGTACAATGGTGGTGCAACCACAATTTATAACCATTTACAACCACCATTTACACTGTACCATCTTGAATGTTGCCATGTTTTATTTTATATACCGTTCGTTATTTTGACCAATATTCCGTAAGCTTAGCGGTAGCTAGCATGCGCGATCTATAGACGTGTAAATAAGTTGTATTGTTATGGGTACTACATGACCAATACAGTCGATGCGCCCTAAAGCCCTAGTAACTAACTAACTACATCGTACCATGAATGATGGTACAATGATTTTTTTGTTTATTTTTTTTTCCATTAAAAATGAACAAATTATTTCCAATAGTTTCCCCATATTTCCGCGATATTGAGCTGGCGATGAAAATTCAACGGAAAATTGGCAAGCGTCTTCCAACTAAGTATTTGGAGCCCAGTAAATAGTGGCAATTTTTAATGACTTAGGCAAAGCATACTTTAGTACACGTTTACTGTTTCCTTACCCCCCCCCCCTACTCGACCGTACCGCTAAGTTTAAGTCAACATTCACCGTTAGCTTACCGCACCCTTACCTTCCTCCTCCCACCATGTGCGCAGTTGTACTAAACAATACCTAAGCCATCTATATCGATTGTCATGTAGTCATCAGCAATCATGGAAAATCTCGTGAAAGCCAACTCTAGAAATCTGCCCACAGTAAACGCCGAAATGAGGGCTTCTTTTTGGGCAAACAAAGATTTTCAGATCAGAGGAGTTAAAGCAAATAGTTAAGAGACAGTTCATGTTACCTCTAACTGTGGAATGATTGATGGTCGTGATCATGATCATCATTTTTGTTCCCAAGTGTTCCCGGCTCACTAGGATCCCCTGGCTGCGCCACTGCCTTTACTCCACCGCATCTCTCCTTCAGTTACGCATCTGCAAGAGATTCGCATCCAGTGGAGATCAGTGCCCTTCCCAAATCCCTCTGGCACGAAAATCGTAATGACGAAATTCGGACGTCTTCAGCGCCAATTCCATCCTTTTATATCACTTCAAATTTTACTCTAAAGCGTAATGCTTTGTAACTATACCCTGTTCTTTTGCTGGTGGATCTAGGGGATCATTTTGACATCCTCCCCGAAACCAAGAAAGGGAGGAAAACATCAGTTCGGCGCCGGTGGCGGCGCCGAACTGTGACGTCAAACCAACCACGGGCCGTTTCAGCCGGACGGGACTTCTCGGGCCGATCTGAGTGACGTCTACTTCGAATATTTGAAGGGAAAAAAGGTGTTGGACTAGGGAGAGCGGAAATAACAAAGAAACATTACAAAATTAAAAATTGTTTCCGGAGGTCAGTACTTAATTAACCATTCAATTGCCCTGTCTCTCGGCAACAAATGTGTTCTTGGTTACCCCGAATGACCGACGTGTAATTGAGGAACAACGGAAGAGGCACGGGGAACAGGAGAGACGAGCGAAGTCAGTGCCTAATGCTCCAAATGACACCCGAACAGCGTCTAGGCGAGGCGTGTCGGCCGGAGCACGGCGTCAACTCACCTTGCCGTCGGGGCCGATGTCGATGCGACAGTGCTGGCGCGATACGGCCGGCAGCTGGATGCGCACGTCGCTGTCGGAGTGGCGGCCGATCAGACACGTCTCGACCACCACCGGGAATGAGGAGCCGTCGGCACCGTTCCGACGCACCACCACAACATGGCCGTGCGCCATCCGTGACAGCTGAAACACGCACAACCAGTGTCAAAACGATGATTTTTCCTTAGGTGTGAGATGTTGAATCAAGTACAGTATGTTGTCGATATTCACACAGAAATGTCATTTTAAAATACCTTCTTTGTCCCTGCAACTCAATTTTGAGCGGATATTGTACCTGTAAGTTTATTTTTCCTTTCTTCTACAAATATTTAATTTATTGATACTAATGTCAACGACAACGCTAAAATACGAATACCATAAACTGGTATTGAACAACAGACCACATCATAGGCAATTGCGTTACTTGGAGATGTAGTGTGCGAAATGTTAGTGTTTTACAATCCGTAATGGTGAGCATAAGCATACTTGTGAATGCGATACTGTTATAAATGAAGCAAACACATTTCATAAATGTCCAACTTTCGATATTCTACCTTTTACTTGTTTTGGTCTTTTTTTTTGTAACAGAGCATTTAGATCGAGAAGCGATATAGCACAATGCAAGGGAGTGGCATTGGTTCAATATGCTCACAGAAAAATGCAAGTACATGATGCTGATTAACTACAATGAAATATCTGGCAGCCATGTAACATGAAATTCAGACGATAACGGGCAGCCCAGGAAATGACGAATAGGACCGAAAGCTGTCCAATCATAAGAGCCCATGCAGGTTAACCCGCGCGGTCTCGGGAGGGGGGTTGATAGGCGTCCCCCCTAAGGTTTTCCGCGGATTGTGAAAGAACGGCGCGCGGTGGCGCGCCGAAAATTGGCATACCTTTTCCCACATCAATTTGGCGTGTCAAAATTTTGAGGTCAGGTCATCTAGGGTCAACGAGTTAGTCAAGGTCAAGTGAGGTCACCTCCAGAAAAGTTCAACCAGTCGTCACGCTTTAACGGATAAAGATACTTTAATGAAACTTTCAGCGTTTGCTTATCCTTAGGGACGAAACAAAATGCACCAGAGGTTTTTTTCCCGTGTTTGATTACTTATTAGTTTTCCATATTTGCCCATTAGAGCTAAAATCGAAGATTCTGGCTAAAGTAAGCATTTTTATGAGAGCAAGTCGACTTCGAACAACGTTTCTCGGTCCGCTCTACCTATTATAAAAATATAAATTAAAGAAAATTGAAAACTAAAAATTTTGACATTTAAAAAAATAAAAATGTTGATTTTTGGGTGGGCAAAAATTGTATAGCCATGGTCGATTTCGCCTTCCTTTTCTGATTCCAAATAATTTTTGATTTCAAATCTCCCCAAAATGAACTCCCCAGAGTCAAAAACATGATGCAAGTTGTGATAACCTAGGCCCCCTAGTGACGTCACTTTTGGAGGGATATAATTGTGGGGGTGGTGTCTGGCCCAACTAGTCGAGCGCTTTCCGATAACACTTCTTTTGTTTTCGTGCGACGCTTAGTTTGGAAATTAGAGGGGGGTTGTATCAACCCCCCCCCCCCCCGGAGACCGGGTGTGAGGATATGGCCGGAAAGATGCAAGGGTTGGTTAAGGGTTAAGAAGCAAAGGGTTGGTAAATCTTATATCAATATAGTTCACAGTGGACGACCTGGTTACAAGAAAGCAACAATAGTCTGCTATCAAAGGTAGGTACACTGGTTAGTTAACTATTTTGGCTTGAGGGCACACCGACCATTGGTACACTTGTTATTAGCAGAACAGCATGCACAAAAACTTTTTATTAGTTTTTTTTCACCAAACTTCTCCCTTGGTTCAAATGCAATATGTTCAAGCATGTTCACTCTGATCAATAAATAAATTAGACAAACAAAGCCACATTACAACCAAATGCAGTCATTCAGTTGAAACCAACATGCACATTTTGCACTGGTTACCTGCTGACAAATGCTGAAAGCTGTCTCTGGCCTGGAGAGATCACAAGTCGTGGGCATTGTGACCATGGGCAGGATAGCCAAGTGGGGAAGGTGATGGGCTTACAGCATGTGGTCCAATAAAATTGTGTACTCAGTCAGCAGGCCAACAGCCAACATGCTTAACTTGATGTCTACCAGTGAAATGTCTTCCACTGCTGAAGGCAACCCATTGATAGGCATCAAGTCTTGCCAACTCAACACAACTGAGGAAGTAATATGGCACCCTGAGCTCAGATCTCACACTTCCTCATATATTGGTGATTACTGGTGCAGTTGTGCACTCTCAACTGCTTGTTTGGGTCCATGCAATTTTCACTCTATTTCTGACTGGTCCATCCATATAGCTTATAATCACAGTATTTCTTAGTTCAAATGGACATTTATGGAATACAACTGTATGTGGGCATTGAGGCATATGTTGCAATAAATGCACAAGGGACTTGTACTTTTCTTCCTTGGGATGAATGTCTCTTTTCCATTTTAAATAGAGAAATGAATGTCCTGAAGTTGGTTTGTTTGTTTATTGGGTGATTCTCGACACACTTTATGCACGATCACGGCTAATGGCGTCGCCCACACTGTTTTGCCGGTGGGCCGTGGGATTGGGAAATGTTCTGAGTGGTGAGTGTTGAACCCATGACCTTTGGTACCCAGAGCGCAACACCTCAATCACTTGGCCATCCCCACCCCTCCTGAAGTTGGTGAATATCATATGGTGAGGTCAATATCCTGAAATCCAAAAGTTAATGAACATCCAGTACAAACTGTTTTGATCTGGAGAATTTGAATTTGCTAAATTGCATTCCATAAAATATAACAGCAATAGCATTGAACTCTAGATGCCAATACCAATTTCGTCATGCTTTAGCTTAATGGTTGAGAAAAAGCAAGTCAATTATTTGGGCTTTAGGATGTATGGATTACAATGTTCACATCATGCCAAAAGGTCCTGACAAAATTGACTACAGGTTACAGGTTTACTTACATTTCAACATAATTTTGCACCTATCATGTCAACTTCTTTTGAAATTACATTTGCCTACCATCTTGGCATCATACTGTCCATTGTGCAAAAATGTATCTTTGAAGGCAGCCATCTGTCACCAAAGGCACACCCAAATTTGGAATTCAGTTAATATGGGGAATTTGTAGCAAATGCAAAAATCATAAATCTGCAATCAGCTGGACAAATTCGAGTTTTTCACATACCTGCAAATCTGCCTTCCAGAGGAAGAAAAGCTTAAGTTCCTTGTGCATTCAGTAGAACCTACAGCTCTATGTCCACTGTGCATAAAGAAGCAATTCAACTAAGAAATGATGTGATTATCTCCTATATTGGTTCAAACTAGTCAGAAGCATAGGGACAAACATTGCTCTGACCCAAATGGGGACATATGCTTTTCTTGCTTTGGATGGCAGAAATATCTGCCATCCCAAGAAAGAAAAGCACAAGTCCCTTGTGCATTCATTGAAACCTATATTGCAATATATGTCTATGCCCACCAGCAGCTGTAGTGCATAAAGGTTGGTTATTGGAGTTAAGGACTCATCAACTGCATCAGTCATGCAGCACCCATGCAGTGCATAAAGGTGCAATTCAGCTAGGAAATGCTGTGATTATCTCCTATATGGGTTCAAACCAGACAGAAGCAGAGACAAACATTGCACTGACCCAAATGGGAACTTAATATTTTTCTTGGTACAGCAGATATATCCTTAATATGAACTTTTAATGGATATATTTTTCATATCCAATTTCTGAATATTAACACGCGCACTGGAGGGGGGGGGGGGCGAAATCCGCCCACCCCTCCGGTTTTTCGCAAATAACTGCAGATTTTACCGTTAGATATACGCGATTTTCGGTATACCTGCTTAGAAATGAACGGTGCGTCGTTTAAAGCAAGAAAAATGGAAATCGGCTGAAAATTTTTCAAGTTAGGGGCCGCTAAAATCAAAAAAATGTTATAGCGCCAGAACACAAAAATCGGCGCTGATGCGCTTCCAGTATACTGACAAAAGGGAAGTGTTCTAGGCAACACTAGCGACCTGTTTGATGCATATTGATATGCTGTATAGTTTCAAGGTCATGTTAGGTCACCAAGGTCAAGTCAGGTCAAGTTCATGACAGGTTAATGGAACCAAACTTGATCAACTGGAATGTTGCCATAAATGCACTACTGGTTGGCATTTGTACTGTTTGTCATTGCGTTTCCATACTTTATTCATGTACTTCACTCCCTTCTTCACGAAGCCGATTGCTCCGAGCTGCCCGACGGAGCAGCCGGGCGGGCGGCCGGTTCCGGTAACTGGAACAGGTAACTGGCCTGATAAAGTGGTGCTATATAGGTGACCTGAGGTCAAATGTTGGGTCTAGCATCTGCATTGCATCATTAGTAATGTCCAAAACATCATTGATGCCCACTTTTGAGCATTTAAACACAATCACAGCGATCCATAACGATGACAAGCCAAGCCACGCAAAACAGGAACATTTTGCCAATCTGACCTCATTTGACATTGAAGATATTGACCTAAGGTCACGAACATTGCACACAATAGAGTTCACTACCGTACCCATCCACCCTGTGAATTTCGTTCTTCCAGCTTTACTAGGAGCCGAGATCTTAGGGGGGGGGGGGCGGAATCCGCCCCCCTCCAGTGCGCGTAATTCTCAGAGGCCCTCCAGGGTGCGTGTTAAGTATAACATTATGTTTTCTTAAGTATGGCTTCATCAACTATTGCATCTGCTAAGTATGTGAGAGTAAACAGTCAATATTACCTATGCAAGATGGAAAGTGTAACAGCCTACCAATGCTAGCAAACATCTTATGACTCCAGACTGCATAACATGTAGCAGATCTTGGACAAGACCTTATTGGTGCAAAGTATTTTTTTTTTGTTGCACAAACACAAGAGTGCAAAGGACACATGCACTGTGCTAATCACCTTTGGCATGCATCACATCTCATGTATGTAAACATGGCAAATCAGTATTCAAATTCACTTAGTTAGACATAAGGATGCAAATAAACCAAATTATTTCCCGAGTATTTGTGATAGCAAATGGAAATAGAGCCACATTCTGCTGATTACTTACTTTGAAATATGCACAAATTCCAACTGTGGCTATATCCCTAAGGATGTGCAAGTTCCCAATTTAAAATGATATTCCTACATCCCATCATTGATGTCTAAAATCACATACTTGGATGCACTGTCTCAGATGTAGTGTTAATGTGCCAATTTTAGCTGGCAGTGTGGTAAGAACATTTCCCACCTAATGTATCCCAACTTTCTTGGGTTTCACACTTAGCCAGCTTTTACAATTAACTTACCTATGTCAGTACCTAAGCTTGCTCCACTGGAGCAATGGTGGAATTGGTACTCCATGACAATCAGCAGTTTTATAGTGGCTTTCTGCCCCCAGGTCATGTGGGCTCAGGAGAAGATAGTGAGCAGACCTGACATAATGCTCAGCATAAATTAGAAGCAATCACTAACTCCAATTCCCAAAACAGGCCCAATAAGAAAATAGTTTTTGCTAGCAATGCTGGTGAAATAAGTAGAATTGGACATACAAATATCAGCAAATAACAAGATACTTTCTGATATATCTGGAAACTGCACTCAGCTTTACAGCACATGGCAGCTGACATGACATATGCCATATGGTATATTGATACAATGGTTAAATTAGCAAAGGATGAGGTTATTACCTGATTTCCGAGGAAGTAGTGGTGGTGGATTCGTGCTTAGGGCATGTCAACTGAGTTGGTTGTTTTGCACCCATGAGGAAATGGTAGATAAAATGACAATACAAGTATACTTTATTGATGTCAACCAAGGTTAGACACCCATACCTGATAGTCCTGACATGCTCACATCACACAAACAATAAATAAACACAACCAATAAACACAATGTACCATAACTCATGGTTGAACTTTTGTGCACCAACCAATTTCATGCGACTATTTTTGTCACATTCACTGTGTAATTAGCTCTGGAATGTCAGTTTTGACACTGTCTGTACCAGAAATGGAAAGGTGAAATATTTGGTATATATTTTGATCAAGGTAAATTTTGATTCTTTTGTTTTTACTATCAGGTATTTTAAAGTGAAAATGATGACACGACCACTCATTTTCTTAGCAAATGATGACTTTTCAGTTGGCAAAGAAATACATTATCATAATTGTCACTACAAATATAGCACATCTCGTATAATTATCAGTGCCTTGTGTGTCACAAGCATGATAAAGAAGAAATTGAACACTTAATGCACTAGATTCAATACTCATTGACATTGAAAATCTTATCTGTCTGGCTTAATTCCCTATTCGTTCCCAGCAACGAATATTTCCAGCCAGACCAGTCCAAAACTTTCTATCAAGGCAGGAAGTTCCTTGCGATGCTGTTACTGTTAACGGCAGCACTAGCAATGTCCGCAAGCTTTGATGACGTCATGGTGGAAATTTGTTTCAGAAGATTGTTTTTTTCCGGTTAGGTTACGTTAGGTTATATTATGCTATAATATATTTCATATATTATGCTTCATTATCTTAGTCTAGGTTAGGTTAGGTTATTTTATTTATTCTATGATTTATTTATTTAGTAGTCGGTATACAAATCACACAGCCATGTGCACCGCTCGTATCAGTGTAAGCTTGGCATGGTGGTGCACCGGTTGTGCTGCGGTATCTCAGATAATTATTCAGCTTTCTTTTGAGGACAACCACCCAAGTTCATAATTTCTCCAACAACACAGTGCCATTCCCAGCAGGGTTCTTTGCTCAAATTGTTGCTCTAATTCCACTGCCACAAGATTCAAAAGTTCCTTCTTGAAGCATTGAGGCTATAAGCCACAGACCTGTGCCTATGACTTCATCAATTGTATCAATGGCTGTCAACTTAAAAGTGATCATTTGCAGAGAAAATAAGTGGTCGCATCATCTTAATCAAGTAAAAAAACAGCATTCCAAAAAATTACAGAAAAACAAATTTTACCTTGATAAAATATTTACCAAATATTTCTGAGAAGGTAACTTTAAAAACCATTTTTTGTTTACAAATTACTTCAAAATAACAAATGAGGCCATTTTCAGACCATCCTCATTGAAGGCTTTCCATTGACCCCTGAATGCATTCAGGCACCAATTAGCTTAGTAAAAGGTCTTCATCTAATATCAAAATGCATTCTTTCATTTCCACTACTGAAATTATCATTGGTTGAACAAAATACTGTATTTAAAGAGAAATCAAGCGGCCCAAGTTGGTCTACATAACAACAAGGTGGTACAAGTCAGGAAGTGCATCTGATAGCAGCCCTAGTCAGGGAATCATGACCACCATTTTTGGTGGTGCAGGGTCATCATCATGCCATAATAATAGCCTTTATTTTGCACCATTCTAGGTACATATCTGGGCTACCATACTACAACACACACTGACTTCATACATACAGGCCAGCAATGCACAACCAAACTGAGACAGCAACCACAAGGTGCCACACCTGTCCTGTTCTACCCTGGGTCATGCACATGAGCCTGATCTGCTCTTTCCAGTACAATTCGTTCCAGCCGGGACCTAAATGTGTTTTTGATGTCAGCTTTACTGGCTTACTTCAGTTTCTTTCAAATTGGCTTAACTACCTATTCAAGAGTAATTATTTTTTGCGAGTGGATAGTAGTCCCTAGAACCAGAAAATAATTACTTTACGCCGTTATTCCAGAAGCGTTCCTTTCTATCGACAGTTCTAATCGCATAACATCATTTCTTAGGAACAAGTGGTCAGTTTGGCATTTCACCCAACCTACAAGAGTTACAAGCCATGCAATGCGAGGAGGCTGTCTCTACAAATCAACCAATAGTTATGATCAAGACCTGACTTACCTTTGGATGGATATAAGGAATGGATAAAACGCTAAAACGATATTATGCACTTTATTTCAACCGCCGCTACATCGCACGAGGGGCAAGTTTTCAAACTGCAGCTGGAAGCAGATCCCAAGTGTTCTGTGGCTCGGTACGAAAAATATAGTATGCAGTGAAGGTGTAAAATTAAGAAATATTATTGGCGAATATAGAGGAAATAATTTTAGTAATCAAACTCGATAGAAAAATGTAGTCACATTTCTTTTCGGCCGTGTATACTACTTTCTGGGTATACTATCACTTGATCTGGCGCATGAGTACCTACGGCATTTGGCCACGGCCTGGCGGTTATTTTCGTGCAGGGAAGGGAACTTATCCATACAAAATGCATCAGCTTAATCCGTTGGAGAAGCCCAAGGCCCTTTACATAGTTGGAGAAGCCCAACTTGAAAGGGCTACAAGCTGGGCAGCATCCTCGCCATCACCGTGCAATTTTCTGAAAAATTATGCAAGTATTAAAGGCATGCCTTTCATCGTGCTCCCGTTCAGTCAGAAAATTACTACCTGTAGGAAAATTATGTAAGGGGTCGCTGTACTCTAGCGAGGAAAACAAAGTGAGATGAAAAGGTGGCGAATATGTTATTCCCTTGAAGTCGCCATGTTGCTGCTCGATATCAAACTCCCATCCTCCATTTCCTGCCATTGGAAAAAATATGGCTTCTCAGTCGGCCTTGGCTGAGGAATAACTTCGAGGAGTAGTGACCCGTTGCCGCCGCCACGGATTTTAGATGTGGGGTTAGGTCGATTTTTCCATGCAACTCTACGTATGCGTAATGTTGAAGTTCACTCCCCTCGCGATGGTCGTACATCCCTCACCACGGCGATGCCCACGCGACCACCTATCCTGTTTTATGTAATTGCAGACGCCGTTTTGAAAACAATGTGACGCCATTCATTGGTGTGGTGCCCTTTCGACGAGTTTATGACACCTCCATACCATTTTTGCAATGTGCACTAAAGAATGAACGATTTTTGATGTTCGCCAAACAATTTGTTTGGCGAACTAGTCTGGGGCGGTTCCAGGGGGCCATGCCCCCCCCCCCCTCCGAAGCGGCAGATATTTTGCATCGAAACGGCATTTTCTCCAAATCGATGGACATTGTATTACATAAATATTGTCCTTAAAGACCTGATGAATGTTTGCTGTTCAAATGAAAGCCTGGCGGCCGGCTCTGTCATGGGCCGGGAGCTGGGTGGCCACTCTACTATGCCATGATATAGGTACTCTGATTATATATATATATATATATATATATATATATATATATATATATATATATATATATATATATATCCAAAGAAGCCAGGAAGAAGGCACTAAGAATGCTTGGGGCAATACAGAGGAACGTCAACGCAGGGCTCAAAAATATCACCGTCCTGGCGATAGCGTCGGCGACCAGGTGCAGACTCACCAGGCCGCAGTGGCGACCAAAGCCAAAATTTTGCTTTGATATGTCCGTCAACATTTGAACAATAAATGATAGAATTACTTTCATTTAGCGGCAATGATCTTTTTCCAAATAAAAAGTGTACTATGCGCGTACGGCTAATGATACCAAATATCCAGTCCCTCTGACATACCATATTTATACTAGAAGCTCCCGTCGGCACAGGACGGCGCTTTTCTGACAACCACAATGCTAAACCAATGGCATACCGTGGTCGCCAAAAGTGCCGACGGAATGCGGACCCGCCGACCAATGTGGTCGTCGCCTAGAAATCTAGTTGTAAATGAGGAATTGGAAATCGGGCAACTCTTGGTGGCTTGTTCTGTCGTTCGTTCGAAAATTGGTTGTTTGCGGTATTTGTACCTAATCGTGATGGCGAATTAATGTCTTGTTTTCGTGAATTGATTGCTTGACTGCCTTGATTCATATTGACATTGCCGAGGTAGGCACCTAGTTAGATATTCAGGCGTAGACTCCATCCAACCATTCAAGATACTTACAGGGAACCAGTTTGCTCCTGGAGGTTAGAGGTCAAATTGGATCAGGATAATACAGAAAGGTATGTTGATGTTCCTACCTACTTAGGTACCCAGGCAAGAACCTACCTAGGTGCCAAGGTACCTTCCTAGGTACAAGGATATGATCTTGGGTAGCGGTGTCCAGAGTGCAAGCATTGGTAAGTTTGTTGTTTTACTTTGGATATGACATTGTAAGACAACAAATATTATAAGAACACATTTAATAATGGGATTAAGATGATGTAGCATGTTGCATACCTAACCATTTACATATTACCAGCACAAGTGCATGCATACTTTCCAGTTGGTAACGATGATAATATCAACATCTTGATATTTAGTTGGGGCAGTATATAATGAAGAAGAATGTAATATCTCAAATAAATCCTAATCTAAAATAACCTCTGCCACTAGGTGATTTTATACTTTATCCCATGTGTTATGTCAGGCCTTTAATTATAGCCTAGTCTTTTCTTTTTTTAAATAAATATATCAGGCTCGAACACTATCTTCAGAAAAAGGAAAAATCAAACATTTTCTGCAAAAAACAAGAAAGCAAAACATAATTTCATTCCATTTTGAGCAGGAATGAATGGTTCCATTGTCTTAATCATGTTCAGAAACATGATCTCACAATATTGGCTATAATTGCACTTTAAGGTATGCATGAGGCAAGTTTTGCACACATTTTATCTTCATGAAGCAAGCAATAGGGTAAGGACTGGTTAGGTTAAGCTTTTCTTGTAAGCTAAAACACCCATTTTTAAACCTTTTTCAACAAACAAAAAATATTTCTTCAAAAACAGATTGGCTAGGGTAGGCTATGTTAGTTTTTTAAATTTGAAAATGTGAGAAAAATTGTGAAATTTTATTTTTGCAAGAAATGCATTTTCTTGCGTGGAAGGTTAGGCTAGGCTAGGCTAGGTTATGTTATGTTGCACCTTTTCTTTCTTTTGCACATTATTTGTATGCTATATTACCCAACTCCAAGCCCATTTGTTGGTATTATTTTTCCTACTAACTGAAAGGTATGCATATGCACAAGAAATGAGTGGTCATGTCATGTTGACCACATTCACATAGAGATTGCATTGGAAAAAGAAATTCTAAGAATTCAAAAATTACCTGAAGGTGTAGATTTACCTAATATTGCCCTGAAGTGTCATGTCATTCTGAAAGTTAAAAACAAAAACATCTAGTGTACATTTTTGGGTATTGTGATTACAGGACAAGTTTTACACACATTTTACTGCCATGAAGCCAAGAGTGTTGTTAGGTTTGGTTATATGAGGTTAGTTTAGCTGTTTTTATGGAAAACAATTTTCCTTTATTGAACAACAAAAAAATGTTGATTTTTCTTCAAAAGCAGGTTAGGCTAGGTTGGGTTAGGTTTTTCGTTTGATGAATCTTGAGAAATAAATATGAAAGCTTTCTACTTTTTAATATTTCTTTTTCATCGTAGGTTGGCTAGGTTATGTTATTTCTTTTGCTTTTGAGCATTATTTGTATGCTATATTACCCAATTGAAGGCCACCTTTTTAGTGTTCTTCTACCTGCCAACTGAAAAGTAAGCATTTGCAGAGGAAATGAGGAAATGAGGGACAAAATTAACTTGTTCTTTTTGTATTTCATTAAATTAGAAATCCTAACATAAGATATCCTATGATAACACCTTTGCTTTACAGAGGAAAAGCATGTGATTACTGATTAGCATGTCTTGTATACAGTCTAAACTAAAAATTACTGCAGCTCCTAAGATGGCAAGTGGAGAAGGTTTAGATAAAGATACCTATATAGAAGAACATTGGAATGTAGAGCTGGTGCTGATTTGGTCTGCTTACTTTGGTTTCAGTGCCATCCACCTTGCCATGCCAGAATTTGCTGTCAGTTTCAATTATTTTTAAAAGAAAAAAAACAGCAACTCTAACATGCACAGAGATTACAGCACAATGATGGTACTTTTCTTTGTATAGGTATCATGCAGATACTTTGAATAAGATATATATAGGATAGATGGCATTTTTCCACTCTAGCCAGGATATGGGTCTTCAGCATCCAAATCCAGTGTGAATAGAATACATGCATATTATGCTGGATTTCAAATAAAGTAATTGTACCAGAATGTTGGTGTACTGTACAATCATTCCAGGACATGCACAGATGTGTAGAGTTTGGCTTGAAAAAATATTCTTTGTTCAGGCATATTTTTTGCCCAAGTTACCTATCCAGATATCCTGAATAGTATATATCTAGAATAGATGGTATTTCTCCACTCTGGTCATGATATGGCTAGGATATGGTACACCAGCATCCCAATCCAGTGTGAAAAGAATACATGCATGTTTTACTGGACTTCAAACTAAATAATTGCACCAGAATTCTGGTGCACTGTATAATCATGGCACAAGTGCAGATGTATTGAGTTATGCTTGAAAGAAATGCTTGGTTGAAGCATAATTTCTTGCCAAGAATCCCTGGATATGTACCATTATTTCATTTGTCTGGAGTTATGCTAGATATGTCTAGAGTAATATGTATTCTCAAGTTGCTTCAACATGGAGAACAACTCAAAACCAGTAAAGCTTGGTTAAATACATTTCCCTTCAATAAAGCTGTCATGAGCTGTAGCATATCTGTACATGTGATGTACATTTGGTGCGGTGTGTCAAAATTGTCATGGAATTCTTCAGTTTCAAAGCAAGGAGGGTTGGACATGGTTAAATTTGCTCTTTAATGTTGCATTTCGAGAGCAAAATGCTTAACATTCAATTCCAAAATTGTAATTTTGTCTTCCTGAACCATGAACTTCTTTCTGCATTTTCCAGTTAGCTTGGGCATGTCAATCAAACAGGAAGAAGTTTGCAGTCATTTGCAAACATCTTAAATCTTTTGGTGAAAAGGTCTCATATCTTATAATCCCATATATTCCAGACAATTCCCCATGGAGGATAATTTTGTAAATGACAAAACATCCAGTGCAGGAACATTCTTTCAACCCTGATTGGACAGAGTACTTGTCAGCAGTCGGCAGGCTGGATTTGTGCTTTGCAATCCTGGATATGGAGAGGAAATGTTTGGGTGTAATTGAATATGGAGAGGTTATTTTTATTCCAGCTTATGGCATCAGAATCTCGGCTTGTACTTTCCAGTAAATCTTGAGCACATCACAGAGCAGTTCATGGTCAAGAACCATTATTGGCCTACAAGTGAGACAAATGAAGACGATTTCTTCAAGAGGATGATGGTCTGGATGCACTAAATCCAGGATTAGGCAATTTTTCCAACCCCGGCAGTCACTGCTCTGGTTGTACATGTACCCCACCCTTTCTGATTACTATCGATCGCATATTCTTCTATGCTCAACTGAGTGGGGTGATGCCATGGTGCAATATTTGGCTTGTGGGTGCAGCATATTGACATATCATGGACAGCCAAATATTTTAATTCAAATTAGCATTATTCGCGTTGATCTCAGTTAACCCCACTATTGCCTATTATTATATTCCCTGCATGCATTGCGTTTTGTGTGCACCCATTTCTCATCAAGATATGCTGGATAACGGCCTTTTCGTCGGTCTTAGCTCCGCACTGCAAGAGCCGAACTAAGAGCATGGATTCGCGCGGCTGCTTCAAGGATAGAGACAAGAATTTGTCGTACAAGATGGACAACATCCGCATAGTCAGTGACCTGCGCGCCATCCAGGCTTCGCTGACCGAGAGTGTCGTCGGCACTGTACTGGCGGCTGCGGTTCGCCTGCATATTAGCGGATTGATTTGGGGCTGTGAGGCGGCCGCTGCTGCGACTGTGAGGTGGCCATGGTTCGGGCTGTGAGGCGGCCGCTGCTGCGACTGTGAAGTGGCCATGGTTCGGGCTGTGAGGCGGCCGCTGCTGCGACTGCGAGGTGGCCATGGTTCGGGCTGTGAGGCGGCCGCTGCTGCGACTGTGAGGTGGCCATGGTTCGGGCTGTGAGGCGGCCACTGCTTCGACTGTGAGGTGGCCATGGTTCGGGCTGTGAGGCGGCCGCTGCCGCACCCGTGAGGCGGTCACTGTGATGGCTGTGAGGTTGCCGATGCCGCGGCTGTGAGGCCACCACTGCCGCGGCTAAACTGATCGGCAATGTTGTGAAATGTTCTCTTAGTTATGCCCAATTTTGCTTTGTCTAGAAAATTATTTTTTGATAGGACGCTTTTTAGAAGTGCACCACTGAAATTTATATAGATCAGGATTCCATCCATATCAGCGTACTTTCATGTTTCTTCCACAAAATATATCAAGCTGAAAAATGTGCTGAAGAAGATATTAAAGGAAAGGGCTTATGCCTACTAGTTTTGTTACTACCGTCCAAGTGTAGAAGTACTGTACCTATTATTAATTAATAATTGTTCGTTGTTTTGTATGTGATGTAAGATGACAGCTAATGGGAATTATAAGTATTCATCTGGAATATAAATGTAATCTATTCTATACACGGTAGAAGATTGCGAGTAATTGATGTTCGATTGCCGAAGATCGCTTGGGATTTTTCACCTTTATGTGCCGAACTCCGGATTGTGTTATTTTTCGCTATCTTCGAGGGAATTTTGTTCATCCTCCACTGTCTCCGAACGACTGCTCTCCGAGCGACATTCAGGAGTTCCTTTGGGAAGGGCGACACTCCTTTTGTTGCGAAAAAAATTACCCAGGGCGCCAAGCGACAACTTTTTCTGATGAAACAATCGAAGAAAAGCATGGAAGGCCGTCATCTGAAAAAAATCATGAAAATCATGTTTCTGAAATTTCATGTTATCCAGTCCCGAAGGACAACCAACCCTATCCCCTCTCCATTGGACCCATACCTGATTGGCGACCAATTTCCCAGAATTGTGTCTCGTCGGCGACCACCGAAAGGCTTTTTTGAGCCCTGCGTCAACGTGTCATACAAAAGTGAGGAGGTCATCAGGAAGCTTTACTGTGCATATGTCAGGCCACATTTGGAATACTGTGTCCAAGCTTGGTCCCCTAGTTATGAGAAAGATTGTTGGCTTTTAGAGAGAGTACAAAAGAGGGCAACAAAAATGGTTAATGGTATAGGCAACCTGGCATATGAGGAAAGATTGAAGAAATTGAATATGTTTTCACTTAGATATAGAAGGCTGAGAGGAGATCTCATCGAGGTTTTAAAATTTTTTTCATGGTCAGGAACAGGGATATCTCGGGGAAATGGTCGAATTTAACAGAAATGATGCAATTAGAGGTCATTAATTCAAAATTAAAGTTAATCACAGCAGGACAAGGTTAAGACAGTCTTTCTTCACCAACAGGGTAGTAGAACACTGGAACCAGCTGCCAGGAACCATTGTCAGTAGGAACACACTGAACATCTTTAAAAACGGCATAGACAATCATTATATATACGGCATAGAATAGGGGGCTTGTTTTTCTGTATTCCAGGGAGGGTTGATCGACAGATTTGGTCGGCAACTGGTTCAGTGTCCAAAGTGCAACCAAGAAGGGCCCTTGTGGCTCATAGCTGCACTGACCTTTATGTCTTTATATATATATATATGAAAACACAAACGTTTTCATTTTTATAAATAAATATATATATCTATATATGTATATATATATATGTGTATATATATATCGTTGACGGATCCAGGGGCCCCTCACCATGGTGAGGGATACGTGCACGTACGCTTAATTCACCTTATTTCACCATGGACAGGGTCGAATTCAGGAATTATCATGTGGAGGAGCACATTTCCTCGGAGAGGCGCCTTCGGAGGAAAGGTGTTGAGCGGCCGTGGAGAGGTGGGGGATGCACTCGAGCACATTCTTATACTGAAAGGGCGAGGGCAAAGGTACCTTTTCATCGCAGGGAAGGAGGATTTCCTTGCCGGAGGCGCGCCACCTTTGCATAGGGAGAACGTGCCCCCAATGCCCCCGCTGTATCCGCCCCCTCCCATGGAGATGTGGTTCCCTTCCAGAACACTCGAGTGCATCCCCATACCCACTTGGCACGATTTTTTTGTATCAGCCGATGGCGCCCCTACGAGTTGAAAATATACCCCTGCAGCACGTACGCTGCACCTGCACCTCTCCACCTTAAGATTATCATTAAAATCAGTGGCGCTCCTGTGGAGAAATGACGCCCTTCCCGTTAGGCGTCAGACGCAATGTTACTGCGGACATCGAGGGGATCTCCAGTAAGGAAAGAAAACAGGTGCCATTCAAGAACTCTGAACCATGCGCCCCCGACAAGCGGTCCCGGATGCTCACTAGTGTGTGCGCGAAGAATATAGTTACAATTTATGAGACTCTGTCTCCATAAAATATGATGCGAAGTCCATTTATGAAAGTTACCTTGCTTTCAGACGTCAATTTTATTGCCACTTGCAGTGACCTATGGCGTATATTGTTATTTTCCGTATTTCCTTTTTGAACTATTTTCCACGATAGACGGCCGGCCGCCGGCCGCCTCCGGCCCGTCCCCAACCGCCCGCCATTCATAACATGGCGGGGCGCGGGATTCCTATTCCCTGAATGTTAATGGGCCCCAACGCCAAAGTTACAAGCAGATTTTCACATTTGAAACGATAGACGATGTGCCTGGCATGCGTTCCGCCACCATAAGAGTTGAGGCCGACAGATTTTGGCGAAATTGCTTAAGAACATTGCGCTTATGGGCGTTGAAGGGAAAGAATGCATCTACAACCGTGAATTTCTCCTACACCATTTTGGCGTGGCAGAGCCGATGCTGCTTAGTATTGTTGAAGGGTGGAACTTTACTTTCTATCGTGCCACCGCTCGGTGGCCCTACGGATCCTCTAGGCAGCAACCGTCGGCGCTTGACATGCATCGAGCCACGCCAGAACGTCAATAATGTCGCAAAGCTTCATGTAAAAAGGTAAAAAGTGACAGGTTTAGACATCTATAAAAGTAGTCGAGTATGGCATCAGAAGGCAGCTGATTTCACGCCGATTTATTTGAGACCATTGGAAATTAATTCGCTAATGTAGAACATCTGATATACAATTAAAAGTAATACAATGTGATAATTTGAGACACAAATCCTGGAATTTAGTGCAAAAATAACAGGGTTAGGTATGTATAAAAGTAGTCGAGTATGGCATCAGAAGGCTGCGCATTTATGCCGGTTTATTTAAGACCATTGGAAATTAATTCGGTAATGTAGAACATCTGATATACAATTTAAAGGAATATAATGCGATAATTCGAGGTGCAAATCCTGGAATTGAGGGCAAAAATGACAGGATTAGAAAACTATAAAAGTATTCGAGTATGGCATCATAAGGCAGCGGATTTTATGCCTGTTTATTTAAGACCATTGGAAATTAATTCGGTAATATAGAACATCTGATATACAATATAAAGTGATGCAATGTGATAATTTGGGACACAAATTCTGGAATTGAGTGCAAAAGTGACAGGGTTAAACCTTCATGGAAGTTATTCAAGATGATATAAAAATGTAGCACGTTCGATTTTCGTTTAGTTAAGAACATTGGAAATTGTCAGGACGTCACACAGAAGATGTATGACACGTGTTTATCACAAGATGTTGAGTGGCCAATTGCTCCCATTTCACTTTAAGGGCAAAGTGACAGGGTGAAATGATTTGATAATAAAACGAACTACACATCATAAGAGACCTTGTTTCAATGTTGTTCAAATTGGACCATTGGAAATTACTTGCACCTCGTCTAGAAACCAGAATATAGCATTAATCAAAGCAAGCCCACTCTGGTGGTGTTCCTTCACAAATCCACCACCAGAGCGGCGCCACCGGTATTATGTCCGCTTATGACGCCTAACGCGAACAAGTCCCAGGTCTCCGATCAAAATTCCGGGATCCGCCCCTGATATATGTATGCCTCCACTCCCACCAGCTAAGCCCATTGTACAATTCTTAAAGGAATGGATGAGAACAGTGTTTAGACTGAGGCGTTGTTTATGTATGTGTAGACGGGTGACGTCATGGTCCCGCGCGTCGCCAAGGCGACGCGTGCCTTCCGATTGGCTTGTTGCTTTCGCGCCAAAAGACCCCCGGCCGCGGGAGTGTGAGAATAAAGCTGGCCGCGGGTGGACGTGCGGTTCGCCCGTGCGGGTTGGACTGAAAGCTGTCATGCGTGTTTGCGGTTCGGACCCGGCGACTGCATTGTTCGGACCCAGCGACTACTTTGGTGGCAGCGGTCGGATTGACAGCTTTCGGATCGTCTGACTCGCACGACGGAAGCCAGATGACTCGATTGAGTGTTGTGGCGGACTGAGAACTGAGGAGCGGAGGATTCGCGTCGTCGGAATCCTGTCGTAACGGTGTGTAGTGACTTATGACTTGGCTCGGTGTGACGCGTGAGTGCAGCCACTTACACAGAAGGATTGCGTGCAAGTGATGAGTTTGGGGGTCGCGAGCAAGATGTACGGCGATTGCAAGATGGCGGCCCTGCCAGATACAGGTTCTGGTGAGAGTGCTGTTGTCGCCTAGCAACGGCAGACTAGCAGGCGCCTCCAGTACTCGTCTGCGCGCCAGCTGATTGAGATGACGTAACGACTCCGCGTAGCAACGTGGCATCTCGAGGACACGGCTAAGGCCCTACGCAGAAGGACTGACTCGCAACTCCTGCGTGCGATTCTCAGCGTCGGAACCGTGAGTGCCCAGGACAGGCATTGGAGGGTCTGCTCGCGTCGGGAGCGAGTACTTTTGAGGATGCAGTGGCAAAGGTACGTCACGTGTGCAGTGCCGCTCGGCACGTGATGCAGCCGGTGCGCCAGATGGCTGCAGGGGGTGGGGGGCAGCCTGAAGCGTCAGCTGTTGCTCGGTTAGAGAAGAGGATAGCCGAACTAGAGCTCCGAGTCCGGACTGGACTCAGGTGACTAGGGATGCAGTGCCTGGATGTACAGCTGGCGTAACAGACACGCCAGCAGGACGCGACTTGAGTGTGGATGATGCGAGGCAGGGCTTCGGTGAGCCGCTCGCCCCGGCGTCCGGGGTTGGGTCACCCGCACCACCCGTTCGATGTGACATATTCCGACCTGGCGTGCTGGAATCTGGAGGCGAAGGGGTTCACATCCTTCCTCCGGAATCACCGCTCTCGGAACTCGCATCGTTGGGGAAAGTGGGCATCTCGGCGCGGATGCGTTAGCGGCTGGTGGTGACGACAGTAACAGCGGCGATCTGGGTCCCACCCAAGCAACTTCCGTTCAGAGGGAAGAAGGGGATGGGTGCCCCGCTGTCAGGAGAGAATCGGCGTTGACGGGCACTACGGTTAGCTTAGGAATAGAAAGCCCTGATGTTGTCCCATCCGTGGAGGGAGTGGGGTCAGAGACAGGTGACCCCGGGCCTGGACTTCCCCCGAGTGTACCGCCAACTGTGTTGCGACGATCGAGTCGGGTTAAGCGAGCTCCTGGTTGGGTGTTGTTAGAATAGTCGTTAGTTACAGTGTAAACGCGTGTATGATGTAAGCACCTGGTTGCGCGATGTTAGAATAAGATGCTAGTGTACCAATTGTTATAACTAGCGTTGGGCGGAAATGAGGATCCCGCCGGGGATGCGTTAGTGGATGGGCGGCTTGTTTCGGGTCTACACCACATTGTGAAACTGTGTAATGGCTGTGCGGATTGTGGAACGCTTCAGTCGTTTGGGCGCCTATGGCGAGTGCTAGATGCCTTGTGCTGAAATCTAGTGCGTACCCTATTAAGACTTGCGACGGTCTTGCGCAGTCGTGACGTCAGTCTTTGTGTTGCGGATAAACCCGTTGCCATGCTGCTGACGACCACTTGTGACGATAGTTCGAACAGCGTGGCGATACATCGTGTGCCATTTCGCTCCGGTGTCATGTCTAGGTCATGTGCGTTGAGTGCGTGTACACTCCTTTTTTCAAGGTTTATAGTGTAGACGGGTGACGTCATGGTCCCGCGCGTCGCCAAGGCGACGCGTGCCTTCCGATTGGCTTGTTGCTTTCGCGCCAAAAGACCCCGGCCGCGGGAGTGTGAGAATAAAGCTGGCCGCGGGCGGACGTGCGGTCCGCCCGTGCGGGTTGGACTGAAAGCTGTCATGCGTGTTTGCGGTTCGGACCCGGCGACTGCATTGTTCGGACCCAGCGACTACATATGTATAAAGAATCCGCAGTACAGAGGTCCCGGGCCGAATTACATCTCGACAAAATTCAAAATTTGTCAATTGTGAAACGTGCATCACACGGAAACGAATACAAAACAAACGTTTTCATACATCCCTCCCACTCGCCGGCTAAACCTATTGCAATATTTTTAGCGCAAGAAATGAGACCATTGCTCTTATCTTTCAACAGTACAAAACCATTTCCATTTTGCATCCATTGGATTGTGACACACGCTTCACCATTGACGATGCCCTTGACCTCCGAATCATGGAGTCTTTGTGGGTACATCAACAGCGCCCCAATCTAAACAATATGGTCTCATCTTCTTCGTGAAAAATCGCATAATAGGCTTCGCGGGTGGGAGGGAGGTATGAAACCGCTTGTGCTTTGTGTACGTTTTGGTTATATATATATATATATAAAAAAAAAAAAATATATATATATATATATATATATATATATATATATATAAATGCCCAACATGGCAGGCTGGCCAAGTTGAACTTGGCCAGCTTGCCATGTTGGTGATGTCGGCTGTTGAATATATGTCGGACCCTTGGCCTCAAGGACAACTCTGAAGACGGCTTCAGTATCCCTGAAACAATCGCCAGCTCATGACACAGAGATCCCTTTGCCTCTCAGACCCCGGATCACCCTTCAAGGGCCCTCCCAACCTCGGGGGCATCTCAGTTCAGTCCTCTCTGGCTCTAGGGGACCATTAGTGCTCAACAGCCCTGTCTAGCTCTTATCTCATGGGCAGTTCTGAGATGGGCTCTCGGCATTCATCTCCAATTCTCAGATAATTTTATGCATCCCTCAGGACGTGGGGGGAGGGGGAGGGAGCGCGGTGGTCGCTTTCAAACCACAGGGGTATCAGCGAGGGGGCTTTGAACAGTATCACCATTATATCGCACCCCATGGTTTTAACGCCCGTTTTTTAACTAGTGATTACAACTGCTCTGCTAAACTAGAGTGCCACGCGAGGGAGATTTCGCCAATTACCTGTCGCATTTAGCTGACCAGATGGAGTCTCCCAGCTTCACACATCCGAATCATTTCCACGTTGTATTATCTCAACGGTGCGCTGACGGCTCAAGAGTCAGCCAAAGAGCGAATAAACCATTGCCAAGGATCAGATCCAGTGGAATTCCGAGTACGGGGAGAAGAATGACGTACCAGCCAGAGCTAATGCTCCTGACAGGAGCCAGCGCAAGTTCAGTTACGCACTCTGGAGGACGAATCTTTCATCGCACATAGCGGGGTGCAACCACCGTGGGAATCCGGCGGCTGTCCACAGCACGTCACAACAGAGGCAGCCACGCTACTGTCGACCCAACCACAACACAGTCACCCGTGTACATCCAGCAGGTCACGGCGCCCTGTATCACCCAACGACCACAACCAAATACCAACTGAGGCAAGCTTCTATACATATTCTCCCGACCAGTTCATGTCAGACTGGCGGAGCAGCCACAATGGGCCAGCAGCCCTGTGGAGGTGGTCTGGGGTGGCCGAGAGACTCGCGTGCTCCACCGGTCGTCTAAGTCCATCCTCCTGTCGTGTCGAACAACAAGACACTCCGCGTCGGTGCAGTGGCCTCGCCGTTAACATGAGTAGACAACATACCGGGGTGAATGAGGGCCAGACCGACCCCCACCCGTGGACCGCCTGCAGTCAGTAGGCGTCGCGAGCCTGGGTGTCACGCTCACGCGCCGCCGTCTCGTCTACACGTAACCGAGCAGCGATCGGCTGCGCTCGCCGCGACCAAAGCCGAGCCGAGCACAGCTGAGCTCGGCACGACCACAGCCGAACCGAGCACAGCTGAGCTCAGCACGACCAAAGCCGCGCTGCCAGCCCGACCATCACCCGGCGGGCCACCATAGCGTGCGTCCGTTCATCGCCAGAGGTCGGTCAGATTGGGCTAGCGTGGGCGTGTCTCAGCAGTTGTATCCGGACACTTGGAGCGCGTGCTGCTCAATGTAGCGCCGCCGGGCGTTGTCGATGAGGCGCCGCTTGCGCTCCTCAAACGACATCTGCCGGCCGGACGACGTCTTGGAGAACTCGGCGGCGCCAGTCTGCAGGTCGGTGGCGCCCGGCGCCAGTGCGCCAGTCGCCGGAGCGGCAGCTGGCGCCGCAGCTGACGACGGGATCGCTTCCGGCACGTACCGTACCACGCCTTCCAGCAGGTTAGCGATTGTCTGGTCCACACTGCGGGTCCTCTCTGTCAGAAGAGGGCGGGGTTAGTGCGGCACCACGCCTTCCAGCAAATTCAATAAAACAGAGAAGACATATTATTCAAGGACATCAGCGGTAGATATCATTGGCAGGATCTGCCGCACTCCACCATAGCAAGACCACGTTTGCCGGCAGGAATGCCTTGGTTAGCTAGCCGTCCTTTGGAAAGTACCCCTAAACCAGAGTGGCACCATAAATAAGTATCGTTTCTCATCTACAGCGGCGCGACCGGACAACGCTGGATACCTTGCTGGAAAAACAACTCACTGAGGTCGCCGATTATGGCTGCCAGCGGGACGCGGGGCAGCACCTCCTTCACCTGGCTGGCCATCATCTGCACCTCCGGACTGACGACGGGTCGCACCGGTCGCGCCACTGGCCGGAACGTCTCGCGCTTCACCAGCTCCGCCTGTGCACGTCGGTCGTGATTACGGAGGTTGGACGCCACACATGCACCGGCACAGCTGGTTATACGAGATACTTACAAGCAGCGGGTTGTAGTAGCGGCAGCAATACATGTTTGGCGCTCCATGAACAGTACACCAGCAGTGGAGTTATAAGGTATTCCCAAATGTTCTATATTAACTATGCACTCCACAAAGGCACAACGAATGGATTATGGGAAAAGTACACTGAGCACACTTCAGTGGCGACAGTTGCTGATGAAGGGAACATTACTGGTCAAAGACCACTACAACTATACAAAAAAAAAACAGCAGTCCAGGTGCAAGCCTCCCACTTGCCTTATCACCCGCCGAAAACTTGGTAGGCGTTATATTCATATGAAGAGCAATCGCCAGCCGAACACGTTCCAAGAACTCCGTGATCGTCTCGCCTTCCAGCATCTTCATCGGCTTCAGGAAGCTGAACACCACACCATGCCAAATGAACCACCAGAAGCCAACCGAATGCGTTTTCACGCACATACCTAGGCACATAGTAACAGCATATCGTACAACGTAGTGGGATAAATAAGGTTGTTAATCTGGAGATTGGTGGTTTTACTTGAGCTTTCTTGCCACACGTGCTTTCGCTACTGTTACCTGTCAGCCGACGGACATTTTGATAATATAGCGAAGTAAGAACTGATTACGCTTATCGCTCCACCCCGACAGCGAAAGCAAACACATTCAATGATCAGCACGGCAGGGCTGATAAGCTGATATCCAACACAAACGACCCGACATCGACCGGACTACCTGTGTCACCCACAACTGACCTGACCCGACAATGACCCACATCTGACCTGACGGTAAACAGAGTGACCGGCACGAACAGGAAGTAGAGCAGGTCGGAAAGTGCTGATGACGTCAGCGTGCTGACTCTGACGTCAGCCAATGGCAGTCGGCGCGTGCGGATCGCCACCGGCTGCACCTCCACCGTAGCGGGCACACACTGCGCCGAGAACCTGCGCCCAGACCCACAGCACTGGTGACGACTCAGAACCAGATTTACAGGTTGTATCCCCTGTATTTCTGCTGAAGAGGGCCTTACAGTCTGAAGGGGGCTCTTCCTACTCTGACGCAAGCCTTTACATCTGAAGGGGCCTTCGTATATTCCCAGGCTGCGATCATGTTGTAACCGTTGAAATCACATGACCGAATCGCTTGGTAATTCAAAGTTGTAAGCTGATACTAAAGTTGCTCGAAAAGCAATTTAAATAAAACAAACAATTGTGAACGTCTTATGCCCTCTGACCCCTATAGCCAATAAGGTAAATATAGCCCGAATAAAACATTTTAGTTGTGTTGCACATACATGGCATATTTTCAAGACGTCATTAAGTGTAAATCTCGGCATCGAACATTCAGCTGCGACACCGTGTTGCACAGCAGAGCGAGTCATCCCGACTTTAGTCCGGGTATATGAAATCCTCTCAAGCGCAGTTTCCTAATTATATGCCCTCAAAGTGCTGGACGCGAATGATAAATGACTGGTCGAAGCGCCCTAAAGCCCACTAAGCTTTCTAAGTATATGGTGAAAACCTGCCATTCTGAACCGCGGTTTTCTCACACAATACTATATGACCGGTAATTCGTACCGCAACGATATGTGCCATGTGTGGGGGACATATTGCACAGACAGGCATATACACAGTCAACATTTTATCTTACTACCACCGTGCATAACTTCTTTACTCTTCAACGGCCTACAAGCGTTTCGCATGCGAGTGATGACTGCCGTAGTTGATAGTGTTCCCTTCATCTTACACTAGATATCTAAATACCACGTCATGATATAGTGCCATTTAAATATGAGCTTTAGGTGTCGGGTGGGGGTAGGAGCTGGCAGGCATAAGTACCTGTATATATAATTATTGAAATTCGTTGGTAAACATAAGAACCGCACGGGCACAAATTCGACCAACCGGCTGCCACAAAGGCTTCGTCGGCACGGCGGCATGCGCAGCGTGCCGTCCGACCTCATTTGACCCCGAAGGCATTGACATACGGCCGTAAAATTAATATCGCAGATAGCTGACTACAGCCGTTCTCCCCTTCAAATTTTGCGTTTCTTGTTTCAGTAGCTTCCAAGATCTAGGGGGGGGGGGCGGAATCACCCCCAGTTCGTATCTTGTGAGGGGCCCTCACGGTGCACGTGCTAAGGATTGGGTAACCAAGCATAACTTTGTCTAGTTTTGTACGGATTTTCATAGTTTCGACAATCCTGGCACCTACATCATTATGCCCCACATTTTCGACCTATCTCTCTTTCAATGGCCTTGGTACTCCACTCTTTTTGTCCAGACCTAACACAACATGATCTATTTACCCGACGACAAAACATAGGAAATGCGCCAGGGCCAAAACTAACCATTGTGCCACCTCTGAGGGAGGTGGACGAAGCTCATTGGTCTTTTAACCGGTGTTGGCCACCAGCTGGTCAAAGCTAGCTTTAGACGGCCGATTTTAACCGAAAAAAGACTGGCCGGTGGCATAGTGTTTCCAACCCTGGTGGTGGGTGCCATGGCGACGTGATTGGCGAGGTCGGCTTCCTCACCGGTAGGGACTACTAATTACTTCCTCACCGGCGGCCCGTTAATTAGCCGCCAACACCGTACAACTGTAAAATGTACGATCCGCCAACACCGGCGGGTCGACCATAACCCAATCAAGTTTAATAGCAAAAGCATAATGAAAAAATGGTTGTTTAGATGGTCCAAAAATGTTTATCATCTTTCTATATTTTTCACCACACTTAGACACCGCGCCCCATTGAACATAGCCTGGTTCGACGGTTAAGAATGCCGAAGAAGCGCGACAAATTGCGTAAGGACAGCGACAATTTTCCACTGGGTCAGCCAAGCTACATGCTGGGAAATGTGCCGTCCTCACTCCCCCACAAGAAAAAGCAACAACCATGTGCGAATGGCGATCAGTGGCTGCAACATCGAATTTGCGAGTGTCCACAAGAAAAGCAATTGCAAACGTTGACGTTTGTGTGAAACAAATCTGGCAAAACGAAGGAATTCCGACGGTACCTCAAACCCGAGTCCAGCAGCTGATCAGCTCCAGCTACAATCGATTCTCAAATTATAAAAGGTGAAATATCAACACCAGAGGAATCAAGACACGATATATCAAGAAAATCAATGGCTTGTGAAGCTGCTGAACATCGCTAAATGCCAATGTTCCGACGATGCATGCACCTGCTCCAAACGCGACACAGTTATCATGAAGAGACCGAGTTTCTGAAGGATCAGCAGCCGTTACGCCTAGTGGGTTCTCATCAATCAGACCGGCTGCGGCGCGATGCCGCCCGGGCGAAGCAAGAGGGTGCGCAGGGGAGCAGTCACCTCAAGCAGGAAATTCCGACTGTGGCTGCAGCTTCCGCGAGTGCATCCAGTCATCAAGTACCATCGGACGCCGACCTATCAGAGGAAATCAGTGAGCCGACTTAAACATAAGCTGGTGTCAGCTCCGAGGCGACAGACTTAACTTTTGAAGACCTAGAAAACGCAGCCATGGCGGCGAACAGGTACGGTGTCGGCAACCGTGCAGCAGCTGCATTTGACAACAGATCTCAAGCTGATATTGGGAGTATAGTGCCAAATGACAAGTCGTTTCGTGTTGATCGTAAACATGATGCAAGGGCAGGAGTAAAGGCGAGAAACGGTCGGTCTAGCAGAGGATATGAGGGCTATGTTTCGTGTAAGTGTTCTGTCTGCGTTGCATTTTGATAGCGGAAGCGGTGTTTCGTGCGTAATGATCGAGAAACAATTAAACAGCAGTTGTTGTTTGTGGGCTTACGAGGCGCTATGAAGCTATATGGCATCGCCTACCCCTCACCCGGGCGGGAAGGGTGGGCACCGCGGGGGATCGAACCCTCTTCCATTGTATATTCTTGATACTCTATGCATATCTTTGATGATCGCCATCGATTCTTATGGAAGTTTGTTTTCTGGTCGAAAGTCTTATGGAATCTTTGCTTGCCCTCAATTTAATTTACCTCTAGGCATGGCTACCGACAATCAACTTTTCAACCTTAAGTCAATAGGCAAACACACCACAACTGCATGCTTTGGTTTCGACCAGCTTCGGTCAGTTTTGGCCGGCT
>JAOTOM010004911.1:187500-297500 GCA_034440615.1 Ashinkailepas kermadecensis | reverse complement strand
TCAGTACAGCAACAGTATACTGATGGTAGTCTGGGGACATGGTACATCACCAGTACAGCAATGGTATACCTGATGGCAGCCTGGGGACATGGTGTATCATCAGTACAACAATGGTATACCTGATGGCAGTCTGGGGGAATGGTATATCATCAGTACAGCAATGGTATACCTGATGGCAGTCTGGTGACATGGTATATCATCAGTACAGCAACAGTATACCTGATGGTAGTCTGGGGACATGGTACATCATCAGTACAGCAATGGTATACCTGATGGCAGTCTGGGGATGCAGTACTTCGTTTAATACAACGAAGAATGGCTCTTAGATGCTCCTGGGTTTTAGACATTGCGTGTAAAGAAAGCATACGACCTTCAATATACCAGGAGGTGCTGAGTTGACATCAAAAGTAACGTTAAGGATTATACTTTATTAGGTACTCAACGTTTCGGCCAGGGGCCATCGTCAGGAGTCACTCCTGACGATGGCCCCTGGCCGAAACGTTGAGTACCTAATAAAGTATAATCCTTAACGTTACTTTTGATGTCAACTCAGCACCTCCTGGTATATTGAAGGTCGTATGCTTTCTTTACACGCAATGATGCAGTACTTCATCAGTACAGCAATGTTATACCTGATGGTAGTTTGGGGACATGGTAAATCATCGGTACAGCAATGGTATACCTGATGATAGTCTGGGGACATAGTACATCATCAGTACAGAAACAGTATGCCTGATGGCAGTCTGGGGACATGGTACATCATCAGTACAGCAATGTTATACCTGATGATAGTCTGGGGACATAGTACATCATCAGTACAGCAATGGTATACCTGATATCAGCAATGGTATACCTGATGGCAGTCTGGGGCAGTGTTAAAATAATAGTTTTTCGTTAGGTGTGAGATGTCGAAACGAGCAAAGAAGGATGTCAAAATTTGTCATGGACTTAGTGTCATTTCAAATACTTTTGATGTCTTTTAGACTCAATTTTGAGCCAATGGTTGTACCTTCATCAGTTGTTTTGATATGCATATGTTAGGAAGAGCTATATTCAGGATAGCGGGGGAAAAACTTATTCTATACACTGGTGCTGTGTGCCATATCGCATTATGGATAATCCCTTTACCTGAAATTGCATTGCGAAATGTTCGCGCATCACCATCCCTTATAGAGAGCATGATCATGATACTTAACAAACAATGTAGTGTTAGAAAGGAGACACGAAGACTTCATAAGCACGCATCAAGAAGCAGGATGTCAATACTTCTTGGAAAAGGATGTCGATTGAGTGTTCAGAAAGTGGTAAATTCCACCCCATTTTATGAATAATTTAAGACTGGTCTGGAGACATGGTACATTATCAGTACAGCAATGGTATGTCATGGTAGTTTGGGGACATGCCACTGGCAGAAAAACTTGAGGAAGGGGGTTGCACACAGGCATCTCATAGGGACACATTTCCACTCAGCACTAAAGGGTGCCTTTTCTACTTGGAGGGACACCTTTGGCTGCAAAATATGAGCAGGTGGGGTGCACTCATGCCTCTCCAGAGTGGCACCCTTTCTGGTTGTTGGGGTGCCAGCCTCCAATGAGGGGGAGGGTACAGGGCCTCAGTGCCTCTCCTTGTATCTGCCCTTGGCTAGGCTGTGTTATTACAATACAATTACTTAAGATATCATTCTAATGCTATATTTCCAAACTCAAAGCCCCTTTTTGATGCTATTTTGCCTGGCAACTAAAAGTAAGCCTTTGCAAAATATATCAGTGGATGCATCATCTTAACTCAGACTGCAAAGTATGATCAATGGATTGATGAGGTTCATCAGTTATGGAAAAAAATATGCAGCAAAATAAACCAGGGCAAAAATCCACACCAGAGATCAAATGCATACACCAAATGAAAAAAAAGCATGAGGTAGGGAAATCAAGAGGCTTAAGGCAAGCTCCTTTTCTACATAAACTCCATTTTCACCCTGCTATTTCAAACCACATGTGAAACTGAACTGAATTTGGCTGCATATTTTTTTTTACTGGGAGGGGGGGGAGGGGGTGCTGTAAATAAGTTTTGGAGCTATCACATGATACAAGGGGGGAGGGGGCTGACAGGGGAAGAGTGGAAGACAGCATCTTGCATGAAATCTTTGGATAGGTTAGGAAAGCCTATGTTAGGTACATCTTTTCTTCTTTACTTTGAACACTACTTTTGATATATTACCAAACTCCAAACCAATTTTTGAGTGTTATTTTGCCTCCTAACTGAAAAGTATGCATTTGCAGAGGAAATGAGTGGCCACATCATGTTCTGCACATTTGTAAGCATCACTTTAAAAAGAAATTCCAAGAAATCAGAAATTACCATAAACTGCTAACTTACCCACCAAAGTAAGCACACACAACAAACCTGCAAATGTATAGTCATAGTCAAGTTCTAGGAAGAATAGAATAGCAAATTGAAATACAGAACTTTGCACCAGGACAACAAGAACATCCAGGAATTTGGGGTATTATTCCAGAACTAGGTAAAATGCGATTTTTTTGATTTTTTTTTAAATACAGGGTATTTTAATGTAAAAATCATGATGCGACCACTCATTTTCTCTGCAAATAATTATTTTTCAGTTGGCAAACAAATACACGACCATAATCTTCACTCTGCAAACATAGCACATCGCGTATAATTATCCGTACCTGGTGTGTCACAGACGTGATAAAGAAGACATTCAACACTTCAGGCACTCGATTTGATACTCTTTGACATCGAAAACCTTATGTTTCTGCCTTAATTCGACATTATCTCCGAGAATGCATATACTCGCAACACGCCGCGCCAGCCACCGTCGATAAGGGTGGCGTCGACATTCCTTGTGATGCTGTATTATTTTATTTAAATATATTTGATGACGTCATGGCCGAAAAATTTGTTTCGGATAATTCTGGTTTTCGGGTTAAGTTAGGTTAGGTTTGGTTAGATTATATTATGATATAATGTATTTCATATATTATGCTACATTATCTTAGTCTAGGTTAGGTTAGGTTAGGTTATTTTATTTTGTTGTATTATTTATATATTCATATTTAATTTTTGAACTCTTGACCGTAAGCAGAACACGGCAGTGTAATAATGGCTTCATTGTGCACCGGTTGCAGTCTAGTTCCTCACAAAATTATTAAACTTTCTTTTGAAGATAATCAGGCAAGCTTATAATTTTTCAGAAAACACAGTGTACTTCCAAACGAGGTAATTTGTCCAAATTGTTTGAGGCCCTGCCATTTTCGCGCGAACAGGTGCAGGTGGGAGTGTTTTGTAATGCGGCGTGTCCCCAAGACCGTCGTCATCAACCGTCGCTGACTTAAAAGTAATCATTTGCAGAGAAAATGAGTGGTCGCATCATGATTTTTACGTTAAGATACCCTGTATTAAAAAAAAAATCCAAAAATCGCATTTTACCTAGTTCTGGAAATTTACCGAATTTGGCTGATTACCATAAGACACTGAGGTGTAAAATTAACTTCCATGAGCTTTGCTTACCTGTTTGAGTGAAATAATGCTTTGATGTCTGTATTTGCCATCTTGATATTATTACAAATAGTGGGTACCTATTGACACTTCAACATTGACATGAAAGCTTCAGGAAACCGAGATGCGAAGTGCTTTCATTTCTACAACTCAGGCATGAATTTGCGTGGTTGGATATGTATACTGAAACCTTGAACGGAGGTAGACGTGAGTGACGGTCGTAACAATATAGGTACACCAATACAAACTGAGTTGCAACTATTTGCTGCCTACAATGCAAGCAGGTATTCAAATGATTACTGAAAGCTATAGGGAAAGATTTCAGCAGTGAGTGCAATAACAATACATCGATATCCAATCCACTCTCTTCGTGAGAGGAAATGACAGAAATTACACCAATTCTGCAGCCAAGAACATACAGCTAATACTCGGGCCCAAATGAAGTGAAGGCTTCCCTTCACCATTGGTTTACATGCAATTTTACCGTTTTTCTCTACGCTCTCTTGCATATTTTATGGCAATATAGATCACTTTAACGTATACCAATTGAAAGACCTATTCTTCAGCTTCAGCAAAATGTATCCTAAATGACCCAGTAACAATCTTCCTGCCTAACAATGTGCCGTTTCCGGCAAGCTGACCATCAAGTGCCTCCAAAATAAAGGGATTTTTCCCGATATTGGTAGGATCCCTCTACCGTCCGTTTTAGCTGGTCAAGTTGTCACCCCCGTTCAAGAGCGAAAGAAAGGACAGACAGAGGGGGGGGGAAGCTAAAAGCGCCTTAGCTTCTTCCCCTCAGTGGCAGGAGAGTTTCCGAAACGTAACCACAGAAGACCGCCTGAAATGATCTGACCGCCCTTAGACCGCACTAGGAGGCTCTCTGTCGTCATAAGAGGTCCAATAACCGCTACAGGAAACCAATAGCTGCCACAAGAGGCAGGGACGGATCCAGGAATTGTCATCTTGGGGAGGGGACACGTGTTTGGAGTGGCGCCACCGCGAAAGTAGCTTGAGGGGTGCCTTTCCTGCCGAGAGGCGCCTGTGGCTGAAAAATTCGAGGGTGTTGGGGTGCACTCGAGCCTTAGCGGAGGGAGGCATTTTCCTGGTCGAAGGGACGCCACCTTTTATGGGGGGGGCACATGCCCCAACTTCCCTCCCTGGATCCGCCACCGACAGGAGGCCCCATATAGCCCACGTAATATATATATTTGTGTATTTGTATATATATATATATATATATATATATATATATATATATATATATATATATATATATATATATATATATTATGTACTGAACTGGGGCGGCAAGGGAACACACACGCCAGCAGGTAAGGCTACCACTGATGGTGGCCTCAGCTGAGATACCCCTCGGGCAAATGACGTCGCAGGAGCCGACGGCACGGCTTCGGGAACGGATACAGCAACGGCATCACCCGCGACCTGATCTGGTCATTATGTGAATGACCTATCGGCGGGCCGCGAACTTGACCGTGCACGCCTGACCCGTTGTCTGCACGATGGTCGCTGGCAGCCGGCGGCTGTGGAAGGCTGACGTCTTCTTATTTATATATTTATTTATTTATTTCACGATACATGCCCTCCACGTGCATTGGCTATTATGGACAGTCCTCTGCAATTTGTTTTGAAAATCACATTTTAAAATCATATTTAGGCAATCCAGCATCCGTAGGTTTTAAGTAATCCAATATTAGTGCGTTTAAGTGATTCAACATCGGTAGGTGTTAGGCCGTCGAACATCAGTAGGCTAGGTTAGGTTGCATTAATATTTATTGATAATTGTATGTTATTTTTCATTATATACCACCACACCCAAAACCTTTTCCCACACTTCCCATATGTTGTTGAGGTGGGATAGCAGGTATATGTAGTCAATTTTCTTCTTGCTTTTTTAAAATTTATTTCAATGTTTTTGATGTTCTTTTCTTGGACTGATTTCTTAGATAGAAGTACTTGAACTTAAAGTGCTTATATCCTTGGAAGTTTTCATTTTCCAAAGGAACAATCAGAAATAAAAAATCAGAAATCATCAGAAAAACAACATTGCGATAAGAAATGGCCCAGAGGCTTCTTATGCATGTTTGCCATTTTAATTATGAATATTGGGGTTTTAAGGTGCGTCAACCCCATTGGGTTATATTTCACCCATAACAAGGTTGCCTAAGTACACGTCATACTCACAAACGAATATAAAACATCGGTAGCTATTAAGGCGCTTGATATAAGATCTGGGGAAACAAATAATCAGTTAGGCAGGTGCGTGTATTACGTCAAATCCCATGTCCGCAAGGAAGCACAAAACTGCTCCATTGTGTATAAATCGGGAATAATCTCCCAATAAGTCATTCAACGTCAGAGCATTCGCATCATATCCGAAGTGGCGCCTACATTCTTCTGTGTATGCTTGGCACGCCACCAGCACATGGTGCACAGTCAGTGCGGTATTACACCTGACACATTTCGGCCTGTCGTCCCCGCACAATAAATACCTATGTGTTGCTAGGATGTGACCAATTCTGAGACGACAGATGGCTACCTCGTAACCTTCTAGTTTGGCTGAAGGACGTTGGCCACGGAGCTAACTATGGTTTGATTTGCTTTAAAATTGGTTCAACTCCACTTGGTCCCATTTGCCCTGCCACTGTCTGAGAATAAATGATGAGATAATTGGGTAGTAGTCACTGGCAAGAAGTGGGAGAACGCGACTCCTTGGCGCTTGTGCTGCACGCCTTGCAGCCCTGTCGGCCAGCTCGTTACCACGGATTTCGACATGTGCTGGAATCCAGCAAAGTATGACCTGTTTTCCCATGCGATGCAGAGAAGTAAGGTGCGATAAAATGTATCGTACGATGACATGTTGCTGGTTAAAACTGCGCAACGCCACAAGACTGCTCAGAGAATCAGTCAAAATAACATGTAAAATATCGTCGTCAACCTCGATGTATGCAAGAGTTTTGCTGATGGCCATCAACTCCGCAGTGAAGACCGTGGCGTGTGGCGGCATTTTACACAAATCCTATAATTGTTGATGAAAAGAATCAACCTAAATATAGGCATCACTCACTTGTTATCTCATGATAACCTCTCCTTTATACTAAGTTTGAGACATATACTTAAAATACACAGGTCAGGACATCGAGCAATCGTGCTCCAATCATTTAAACAAAACCTATATAATGCCATTCCAAAAGGCTTGATACTTTTTATCAATAAAGTTGAACATGTGTTCCTATGACAAGAACTATGCTATTTTTTCAACAAAAATGATTATGCTTGTATTCCAGATTAAGTTTTGATGATAGAACAGATATAGTGGGCTGGATCCAGCCCACTATATAGCAGAACAAAAACTTGTTGAACTGTAAATGTATCTAATGGATACATTTGTCACCTGATATCATTCTTTGTCCATTCTATAAAAAATGTAGCTCATGAATGCACCATTTCAGTCAGCAGATCTGACCCAAATCATCTATTTCTCATACCTTTGACCCAAACTTAGTGTAGCTACAACTTAGTGGTAAATGCTTGACATGAGGGTCTTATTGTGATTGTTATTTCGGTGTACAAAGAACATATTTTTTACCAACAAGCACACAAATTCGTTGAAAAGCAAAATAATACCAAAAATGAGGGCTTTAAATTGGTTCATATACAATAACTAATTATTTAAAGCTTTAGGAATTGCAAGGTAACCTAGCATAAAATTAGCTAGCCTAATCTATTTGCTCAAAAGTATCAAAATCTTGAAATAAAAGGATATAGCCTAACCAGGCCTATCCATCTTTTTCTTTGGTGGAGGAAAAACATTGTCAACATGCAAATGAAGCAGGGAAAACACAACAAAGTAATCTTGCAAATGATGTAAACATCAATAATAATAAAAAATTCAGGATTACCCAGGGTTTTGGTTGGTGGGAATATTATGGAAGGAATAGCTGATGGTAGGAGACATTTGCTTCGCTACAAAGAGGCAGGGTTGAGCAGATCTTTCTTTAGGTTTCTTCTCTTATCAATTTCTTTGAAATGCTTGGAGTATACTCTTGGTTCCCCAACATTTAAGAACTTAGACATGTTTTATTGTATGCTAAGATATTTTGCTAAGGTAGAATCCTGATAAGAATGGTGTAACCAGATTTCTTCTTTATTAAAGTTACCTGCCCAGTGCCACCTCTATGCTCTGGTACTGTACAGTAAGGCATGACACCTGAAACAGAGATGTGTTACATTCAAACATAATATCTAGATGCTGAATTCATACTACAGGAAATCAGACTGCAACTCATAGAAAGTTTCAGGAAGGCATTCATAGCATGATTGCATTGTACATAAATATTCAATTATGCATGTATCGTCAATAATCCATGCAAAATTAATCAAGGAATAATGCACCGTGCCCTTAGTCTAGCTGGCCTAGAAAAAGCTATGTTTTCAATGACTGTTGTATGTCAATGTAGGTAGATATGTACATGTTTGGAAAAATACGCTGCTCATGGATTTTTGGAATCCAGAACACTACCCTCTTCAGAAAATTGTTTCTTGTTTTCTCATCTGGAGGTTGAATCTCCTAAGTTACCACCTAAGTTTGACAATGAGCTGCTGTGATCAAGTAAATGTGCTCAAAATTCACCGAGAGGGGGTGCAGCTTGAGTTACGATGCATAAGGTTTTAAAAAATATTACCCATACTGGATGACTACAAAATATTCCTCTCAACATGCAAGATTACAATGCACAAATCCAACCTTGCCAATGCATGAGAAAAATATGTGTTGTAACAAATGTTCAATGGAAAGAACCGGACAATATTAATAACTCAGTCAGCGGAAGATAAATATACTTGCTTGTAGAGGAAGCAAAATAAAAGTAACCATTGCGTATGATTTGAAAAAAGTATTCTGCAACCATATTGATACCATATTAAAAAATTGGTTGATGACGGATGATCATCCGATAACGGACGTCATCCGATGACTTCGGATGACGTCATGCGGGCTTGAAGGAAAACTTCGATCTACCTTCTAGTAAAGGTATCTTGGCTAATACCCAACACATCCTCGAGAATGTTTCGTAGGTGTTGCATTTCCGGTCGCACTGTATATATCTCCATAAGCAACTTTAGTAAAAATTCCTACTAAACTTCCGGAAGTTTAGTAAATATTCCTACTAAACTCACTTCCCCTCTTAGTAAATATACCTACGAAACCTTCTCGAGGATGTGTTGCTCAACTAGCCTCCACTGAGTTCCTTCTGGTGGAGCCACGGGAACAGACCCAATCTGAATCAAGTGACTGAAATAAACCTCACCTTCAGCATTGAGCAAGTGAATGAAATAAAAGTGTGGAAGCATGCATGCTCTTCACATGTGTTATTAGTATCATATCGATATGCATATAGTGTAGGTTGCTAGGTTGGTACGTGGGTAAGTAGTAGGTACCTAGGTACCTACCTATCGGTAAATTTTTTATAAAGGGTTTTTTGGAATTTTGGGAGTACTTTTTCAGAATATGATGTTTATGAACATGACTAAGAAGATGCAACCACTCATTTTCGGTGCTGATGCTTACTTTTCAATTTGGACGATGTCACATTGGGGTGTAATGATGTCATAGGTATGGCACTGAGACTGTTTTCTGAAAACTTTCCACATAAAAAAAAGGTAAATATCAAGATCAAGGTAAAATGTGATTTTTTGGATTTATTTTTTGTAATTGTATGCTTTCTGACATGATGAAGATGATGCAGTCACTCATTTTCACAGCAAATGATTACTTTTAAGTCATATACCCTAGGGGTAAATATCAAGATCAAGGTAAAATGTGATTTTTTTTTATGGTAAGCTTTCTGACATGATGAAGACGATGCAGTCACTCATTTTCAGCATAATATATAAAATATATCAACCTAACCTAACCTAACCTAACCTAGCCTAACATAACCTAACCTAGCCTAACATAACCTAACCTAGCCTAACATAACCTAACCTAGCCTAACATAACATAGCATAACAAAACATAACATAACCTAACCTAACCGGAAAACCAGTATACGCAGTATGCTATATTTGTAGAGTGAAGATTTTGCTAGTGTATTTCTTTGCCAACTGAAAAGTAATCATTTGCAGAGAAAATGAGTAGTCGCATCATCATTTCCACGTTCAAATACCCCATATGAAAATAAAAAAATCCAAAAAGTCACATTTTACCTTGATCTTGATATATACCATAAAAAATACCTATCCCAACCTAACGTAACCTAACATCAGTAGTTTTTGACTAAAACAAATTCCAATTTTTAATATAATTTGGAAAACTGTAAAGTTTCGAACTTAAAAAACCTAACCTAACCAATTTGCTTGCTTTATGGAGGCAAATGTATGTAAAAACTTGTCTTGTTACCACCTTAAAGCACAATAATACCGCAAACAAAGGGGTTTGGTTTCTTTTGGTTCTGTTTGGTTTGCTTTGGTTTGGCTTAGTTTGACCATTTGGTTTGGTTAGGTCAGGTTAGGTTAGGCTAGGTCAGGTCAGTCCAGTCAGGTTAGGTTAGGCTAGGCTAGGCTTTTCAAGTTGCACAAGTTTTTAATGAAATATTTTAAGCAGAATTGTGATCTTGAAAAAATCGGAGGGCAAATTAGGCTAGGTTGGGTCAGGTAAGGAAATTTTGTAGAGAAAATTGAAAACTTCCCTTTTTGATTTTTTTCTGACTTTCTCCTTTTTTAGCATGATTTTTTCTGCTATATGATCCCACTCCAAGCCCCATTTTGTTGTTATTTTGTGTGCCAACTAAAATGTATGTATTTGCAGAGAAAATGACTGGTCACATCATGTTTACCATCTTCATAAATATTGCATTGGAATACAAATTATCAATGCAAAAATTACCCTGAAGTACAAATTTACCCAAGAAGGGATTTGAGCAAAGGCAGTGCCAATCAGCGTGATGATTTAGAAAACAGAAACATGATCTTGGGAGAACAAGCTTGTCCTGCATCCTATCCTGGTCAAACACTGAATTGAATAACATTAGCTCATAATACCTATGTAGCAATTATTTGGATATTTAAGAAAACTTCACCAACTACCAGGATCATTAATGTCACAACATCTCACACCAGTTGTTGCAGAGATTCAATACCATGAGCAGGCAGACCGAAATCCACTGCCTTCTAGCAGTGAGTTCCTGTCCATGAGTTATGGAATCCCCATAATACATACCAGCCTAACCTCAGTCTATATACCTAGGTATGCAGGGAAAATATAGGCAGTGAAGTGCTAGTTAGCCTATTACCAACTTGTGGTCCTTGCTCACATACCTGTGCACCCACTCCTCTCCTGCAGCTTTTGAAAAGCTGAAATATTGAATGCCAGGATTGTTCCTAAAAGTTAGCACATAGCCACATACCAAAAATCCATTCTTCCTGAGTACCAACTAAAAGTCTTGGAAAAAATATATGTTGCACATCATAGGTAACTGCACTGCACAAACTGAACCTGTAACATCCATACCAGAGCTTTGAAAGTATGCTTAGAGACTGTATTCTGGTGAAGTACAATACTTGGTCATGCCCCATTTGATCCTGCAAGGGGACCAACATATATGTTGGGTTCCCTGGGCCACGGTAGGACATGCTTTGATTTCGATCTTAAGGCCAATCACATTAGCCTTGCTAAGTGAGCTTCAACAAGTCCAGTTGATGCATTTTGCATTTTGTTCTGAGTTGCATGTAGGGGCTTCTATATTGATACTGATTATTTAGTGACACATCAGTGTGAAGGCTAACAGCATGAAATGAAGATCACCCACTGGGGCATGTTGGCAGTGCCATAATTTCTGGCTTGTCTAATATTTTGCAGTTTTCAACCCTATTCAATGCAGTGGAAGGGCAGACTGTGCCAGCAGTAATTTTGGTCAATTTTCGCTTTAAGGTGTTTGATGAATTCTTGGATTTTTCCAATGCAACATTTATATACATGCTTAAGATGATGTGACCATTCATTTCCTTTGCAAATGCCTACTTTTTAATCAGTATGCAAAATAGCACCAGGGCCTTGTGGTTAGGCATGATAGCATAACAATAATATTAAGCACATTACCATAACCCAATCTACCACATCCCTTATAAGAAAATGAATAAAAACTAACCACAGGGTCGCAACATTTTATGATTTCTTAAATTGATATGTGCATGACATGACAAAATGTTAAAACCGTGGTTCATCAGAGGCAGCTCCAGATCTTCTTTGTTTGGGAGGTTACCTAAGCCATGAGGTGGAATAATTACCCCCCCGACGAGGCACCACCTTTCCGTGGTGGGGGGGATTGCGTGCCCCAATGACCCGGCGACCATCTTACCGGCGAGGGGTGAGACTAAGAGTGCCTCACTCGTCCTTCCATCCATACGCTCCCATTCCAATGCCCATCTCATCCCACCATCCATGTCCTCCTCCTGGCCCTGCAACACCGACTCTCCCTATCATGAGCAGGTAGGACAACTTCTCCGGTCTTGCCCTCCAGCTCAGTTTTATCGGGGTAGCCGCGCCCCCTCGGCCCGCCCCCCGGGGTTGACGGAGTCCTGGAGGTTGAGGTCCCCTGTCGCACGGTGCTGGTTGTGACGGGGGACCAACACACCTCTTTGGTCCCGATATCCCGGAGGGGCGGGCGGGCCCGTGGGGCCTCACGCGGGCCAAGTGGCTGGTCGCCTCGGGCCGGGGGCCTGGGGTTCTCCCCAGTGTCTGCCGGCCCGGCCGGCTGGGGTCAAGTGGTGGGCGGCGCTGGATCCCGGTCGGGGTGGTGAGTCTCTCTCTCCCGGCCGGGCGAAGGCGCCGCCTGCCCCGTATAACTCCTCGGGCGCCTGGCGTCCTCCCGTCCGCGGGGCCCAGGCGTCCCCCCTGTTGGGCCCCTGTGTGGTGGGGCGCCCGAGGAGCGGAACACATATCACACTTCATGGCATACACAGCACAAACCCCCCCCTGGTCCCTCTCGTGGAGACCAGACAAAATGGCTTCTCTGCCCCACGCATACTTATATTTCGTGGTAAGACGAGGTCCCTCGCCTCGCTATCACCATTTCAAAGGCGAGATGGATGTGACAGATTTGGCAAGGTCGTACGCTGCGAGAAGTTAAACGATGGTGCCCTGGAGGTAGAATTTGCACGGGCAGAGGAGGCGGAGACCGCATTGAAATTATCCGAGTTTAGATTTAGTATTCGGAAAAATCAGAGTAGGGTCGAAGAGAACATCCAAATCACCGTAGAACCGCACAAGACAAAAAATACTTCGCGAGGCCTTATAAACTGTTTTGACCTGAGAGATGTGCCGGAAGAGGAGATCGTGGACGGATTGTCAGAGTTTGGTGTGACTGATGCAAGGAAAATGAAGGTGAGGAGAGGCTCGGAACTTATTACAACAAACAACGTCATATTGACATTCAATTCCACTGATATTCCCTCCGAAATACGCGTGGGTTACGTCCGAGTGAAGGTCCGTGTTTTTCTCCCCAATCCGATGAGATGTTTCAAGTGTCAGAGGTTCGGACACACCAACAAATACTGCCGGAATCGCCCTGCATGTGGGAGGTGCGCCTCCCAGGAACATGATGGCGAAAACTGCACCCTCGAAACCCCCTTCTGTGCGAACTGTGGCGTGGGGCAGGACCCCCACACTTCTTATGACCGAACCTGCCCGAAATACATCAGAGAGAAGGAGATAATTTATATCAAGCACACACAAAAAATAACATTCCGAGAGGCAAGGGATCAATATGAACATTCTCATCCTATAATATCATACGCGTCAAAAGTGAAAAGCAGGAGTATTCCACAGCACACACAGCCCGACAGAGCCTCTGAGCTGATGGCCCAACTGACCGCTCTTCTGCGCTCTTTTGGAGTGCCTCCTGTGTCGCAAGTGAGGAAGAGCCATCCAACCCAAAACGACGCCGATACTACTGGCGTCCCACCTTCCACGAGTGACATTGTTCCCCCATTAGAAGCCCCCACCAGATCAACGCCCGAGGGTGGGGCGTGGACGCTTGTCCAACGGGGAAAGCGGCCTCCTCGGTCCTTCCCACTCGATCCCATCCCCTCCCCACCTACCCCCAAATCCCCCCCTCCCACCTCCCGTCCGCCTTCCAGCCTCCCATCCCCCCCATCGCGCCCCACTACGACACATAAACCCACCCTCTCCACATCCTCGCTCCCCGAACCCTCCCCCCTTCCCGAGAGCCAGGCCTCGCCCTCACCCTCGCCCTCAACATCTACGTCTGCTCCTGCATCGCCGTCCAGAAACACGCACCGACCAATCCAAATCTCAGACGTCAGTTTGCAATTCCAGGAAGCCGAAAGGCGTGCCCGCGAGGCAAAACGAGCGCGGCTCGCTCAACTGGAAAAGGCCAGGGTCAAGGGCACCAGCATAGCGCCTCCCCAAGGTCGGTCACCCCATTGCTGCGTCAGCGAGTGGAGGGGCCGGTGGGAGCATCCGTAATGGGTCCTCCCCCGCCTCCGCCGCAACTGACTGTCCCGCAGAAGCGAGCGTTTCCTCTCTCTGAGTCTCCACCGCGGGGTGGCCCACAGAGGTCCCGCCCCAGGACACATTCACTAGACCCTAGTCGGAGCTTCCCCCCTGAGTTCTCGATGGACTCTCCGTCGAGACAGGGCACCGGGACTCCGACCGCTCCCGCCCGTTTTTAAACCGCCCTTGACCATTCCTTTCTAGCAACAATGACGTCCACATGCTGCTATCTGGTCTTTATTTCTCTTCTTTATTTGACCAAGCTGTCGATGGGTTTGTAATATATACTAGTCATCTTCTCTAATTATATCTTTTGACAACGCACATGTTTTACTGCATTAACTTACGCACATCGTAGTTTTACAGTGGAACTGTAGGGGAATCAAATCCAGCCTAAATGACCTCAAGCATCTTTTAAGTTCCCGCACGCCGTCGGTCTTATGTATACAGGAAACTAAGCTGGCTCCAGGCGCTCCATTTCAACTAAAAAACTACACTATTTTACGAAAAGATGTACCATCCTGCACTGTGTCGCATGGGGGTGTGCTTATTGCTGTGCACAACTCTGTCCCATTCACACATGCACCTCTCTCTTCAAATATTCAGTGCGTTGCTGCTCGTGTAGTAATAAACCACCGTGCCGTCTCCATATGCAGCATATACCTACCACCGGGCAGACAGTTCCCACTCTCTGATCTCTCTGAAACTGTGGCCCAACTCACCCCACCGGTGATGGTGTGTGGCGATTTTAATGCGCACCACTCTCTTTGGGGTTCAACCACGATTACTTGCCGTGGACGTGCAATGGAACGTTTTATAAGCGATTTCCCTCTTTGTATTCTTAACACGGGAACACCAACACATTTTACATTACCGACTGGACAGACGTCCGTGCTGGACCTCACTCTCTGCAGTCCAGAAATTGCTCCTTTCTTAGAATGGTCTGTGAATAGTGATCCATATAACAGCGACCACTTCCCTGTTTATTCCCATTTCATTAATCGGGTTACGGTTGGTCGACGACCTTCAAAGTGGCTATTCCATCGAGCCGACTGGGAGGCCTTCCAAGCTAACCTTCAAAGCACCCTCCGCGACCACTCGGATGAACCCGTCATCTCCGTGGAAACATTCACTTCGGCAACTGTGCAGAGTGCCCGGCGGCACATCCCTCGATCATCGGGAACGTCAATTCGTGTACCAGTCCCATGGTGGTCCGATAAGTGTCGAGAGGCTATCCGTGCTAGGAAGAGGGCATTTCGTATATTTAATAATAATAGCTGCACATATAATTTAATAGCTTTTCGCAAAGCACGAGCGCTCGCCAGACGCACTATCGCCGAGGCGAAACGAGACTCGTGGAAATCCTACGTAAACACGTTAAATCGCCCCACGTCACTGTCTACTGTATGGTCCCGCATTAAACGTTTCTCTGGAAAACACGCCTCAGTCCCTCTTCCTGTCCTGCACATGGCAGGTCAGGACATCATCGACCCGGGAGAAGTGGCTGACGAGATAGGACGGGCTTTGTCCGCACGCTCGGAAAATACAAGTAACGAGCGTTTTTTGGTACATAAGGATCGGTGCGAGGCAAGTCCTCTTGACTTCTCCACCACAGACGTTTTGCAGTATAATATATCATTTTCAATTTCCGAACTAACTGCAGCAATCGGTACACTCAAGAGTGTGGCAGAGGGTCCGGACACTCTGCACAACGATATTATAAAACGTTTACCAGCTTCTGCTTTAGAAACACTTTTGAAAACCTTAAATGGAATGTGGACATCAGGCACATTTCCACCCTCGTGGCGGGAGGCAATTATAGTGCCCATACGTAAACCAAATAAATCTGGCAGTGACCCACTACACTACCGTCCCATCTCGCTGACTTGCTCCCTGTGTAAACTGTTCGAAAAAATGGTGAATGTTCGACTGATGTGGTTTTTAGAACATAACAATCTCCTTACTGTGATACAGAGTGGCTTCCGAAAACACCGTAGCACACTTGACCACATTCTAACACTAGACTCCGTTGTGCGCTATGGGTTCATGAAACGCCACCATACAGCTGTAATATTTTTTGACATTGCCGGCGCATATGACACGGCGTGGCGTCACGGTATTCTGATGAAGCTCCACAATATGGGCGTCAGAGGCTCCATGGGTGTCTTCTTGTCCAATTTTTTATCTTCCAGAACGTTTCGCGTCAGAGTAGGAAACTCCCTATCTGGCACTTTCTCACAAGTCAACGGAGTCCCGCAGGGGAGCGTACTGAGCGTAGCATTGTTTGCCATTTCTATCAACGACGTGGGTACCTCGCTGCCTACTTCCGTAGGGAAAGCGCTTTTCGTTGATGATTTCGCCATATGGTTCTCTTCACGCTCGGTGCACACGGTCGAGAGACAACTCCAGATGGCTGTCCAGAAGGTGCAGGGCTGGTGCAACAAAACCGGTTTCGCTATGTCTACATCGAAAACCACCGCTGTCCACTTCTGCCGCAAACGCTCTTGTAATGACCCCATGATTATGCTGCACGGACGCCCTATCCCATTCAAGCCAGCCGCCAAGTTCCTAGGTATATGGATGGACCGGCGACTAACATACAGCACTCACATCAATGATCTTGTACAAAAATGTGCCAAACGACTTCAGGTGATGAGCACTGTCTCCAGATGCTCGTATGGAGCGGACAGGTCTATCTTACTTCTTATGTACCGATCGCTAGTACGCTCTAAAATTGACTATGGATGTTTTATTTATGACGGAGCGTGTGTCACAACGAAACGCCGTCTGGACGTCATACACAATACAGCCCTTCGTGTTGCTACTGGAGCTTTCCGTACTTCTCCAGCCGGTAGTCTAATGGCCGAGACCGATGAACCCCCCCCTTGCGTTACGCCGTATGCTAATGGGAGCTAGATATGCATGTAAGGTCGCACAGAACCGGAAACATCCAGCATATAAATGGATATTTTCGAAGTCATTACTGCCACGTCGGTCAACCAGCAATCAGCGTGGCTTGCCTTTTTCTTGGCGCATGGCTTCTATCTTCCGTAAATGCAATATTAGACCAAGCTCTATGACACGTGCTTTCACCCCGAGCATCCCCCCTTGGAAGGATGTCCCAGTGCAGACTGACCTCACTTTGTCCCATTCAAAGAAGGTAAATGTAACCTCCGAAGAATTCCGCATGCTTGCGTTAGAAAAACTACACCAGTACCGTGAGTTCTCCCGCATCTACACAGACGGCTCAAAGTCTCCTTTCGGCGTGGGATGCGCGTATGTTGGTCGACGTGGTATTGGTTCCTTCTGTTTACCGAAGCAGGCGTCAATATTTACCGCTGAACTTTACGCCATTTTGCAATCTCTTTATCATATTCAGTATCACCAGTCCATAAATCACGTCGTTTTTACTGACTCCCTGAGTAGTCTCTGTGCAATGAAGTCTTTTAACCCGGATAACAGGCTTGTGCACAGGATTCTTTGCGTCGTCAAATCCCTAACTACTATCGGAAAAAACGTCGTATTCTGCTGGATCCCCAGCCATGTTGGACTCGCAGGTAATGAAGCTGCCGATATAACCGCTAAGCACGCAATCAGTAATGGCCGTGAAGTTCGTCTGCGTCTTCCTCCAAGTGATATATACCCCTCCATTCTATCACATATACGGTCCGAATGGCAACGAACCTGGAACTCCAAATCTAGTAAGTTGAGGGTTATAAAGCCGGTACTGGGTATGTGGCAGTCCTCACACCGGACCTCGCGACGGGAGGAAGTAACGCTCTGCCGATTGAGGATTGGCCATACATTCGCAACACATAGCTATATACTGACCGGTGATGACCAACCTTTATGCCCACGCTGTTCGGACCCGCTTACTGTGTATCACGTTTTAGTAGATTGTGTACTACTGGACCCTCTCCGACGCCATATTTTAGGACGAGTAAACATCGACACTTTACGAATGTTACTAAACAATGACTCTGAGGTTGTATCGTCTGGATACATTTTTACTTTTCTTCAACAAGCACGTTTTGATGTAGTATATCGCCGCCCCTGAAGACTATTAATTACTGACTACTATAGGAGCATAATAGATTAGCTATCAACACAGTTATGGGCGCAAAATGACCTTTGCAGTCGACGCGCCCCTAAACACCAATTCATCATCATCATCATCATACCAACCACAGTATCAGTAGGTTATATTCGAATAAAAGTTCGCGTTTTCGTTCCCATCCCGATGAGGTGTTGCAGATGTCAGCAGTACGGCCATACGACCCAGTACTGCCGAGGCCCCCCCCCCCCCTCCCGCGTGTGGCCGGTGTGGGTTGAAAGGTCACACCGTTGACAAGTGCGACTCACATCAGTCATGGTATGTGAACTGCGGTCGGAGTCAGGTGCCTCACACAACCTCTGACAAGTCATACCCAGGCTACGTGAGGGGGAAAGATATTTTGTCGCTGAAGTGCACCAGAAATATCACTTTTCGACAGGCCCAAAAGGAATATGAGGAAATTCACCCGAAAGTGTCATACGCAGAGAAGACCAGAAGTACCCTGACGAGCTATGTATATCAGCAGCCCTCTAGCACTACCCAGCTGCTTACCCAACTCGGCGCTTTGCTGCGTTTTTGGTTTTACCTGCACACCTTTCGCGAGGGCGGAGACACCCGATGTACCACCCATAGTTCAGACATCTAGGCCAGAGCATGCCAAAGAAACGCCCCCTAGCACCCCCACAGCCTTTAGAGGAACTCTCGGGGACGGAGGCACGACAGGAAGGAGGAAAGTGGGCCTTGGCACAGCGTTCCCTCCCAAGAAAAAATCCCCAAGTCCCCTTACACCTCATCCACCACACCCTCTACTGCCACGCCAAAGTAACCCATCCTACCCCCGCATCACCACAATCAATTCCTGCTCTTCCCCCTCCCCTCATCCTCCATCGCTCTACGGTGAACCGTCGCGACGCATCCCCGTCACACCCCCATCAGTGGCTCGAATCCCGACCACCAGTGTTCGCCAAAGGCCCCGAACCTGGGACCGACGGGGCGTGCGAGCTGTAGCTCGTCTCCGAGCCTACGGCCGAAAGCCACAACCTCCCAGGCAACCACTCCGTTCACATTGACACTTGGAGGTTCCGCAGTTCCAGCCGAGACTTTTCATACCCCACCACCATCCCACCACGTGGGGGCAATGCTCGGACATACCCGTTTTCCCCTTGGGGCAGGAAGCGAGCTCCACCATGGCAAGTGTCTCCGTTTGATGGAGGAAACCCTGGCGCGAGGCCAAGATCCTCCTCGGGATCCTCCACGCAACAGTGACTATTGAGTTAGTCACTGTATCGTCTTAGCACGTTTAACCGGCTCTTTTTACGATCATTTTACAATGGAAATGCCGGGGTCTAAAAACTCAATGTTTGACCTTGTGGCCGCTTTAAATCGGCACAGCCGGGCAGCCATTTGCCTTCAGGAGACTAAGCTCAGACCAAAGGACACCGTCAAGGTCAAAGGCTACACCGTGTTCCGCAGCGATGTTCGCCCTGAAAATAACTCGCATGGAGGTGTCTTGCTTGCTGATCACCACGGTGTACCAGCACGCGAGCTGCCTCTTCGAGCCACTTTGCAGACAATCGCAGCGCAGGTAACACTTCACCACACCCACATTAGACTGTGCTCCCTGTACCTTCCTCCTGGAGCCACGTTTCCTACTGTGGAGCCGAAACATCTACTTGCTGAACTTCCACAACCATTGCTACTACTGGGTGATTTTAATGCTCTGCTTGGGGATGCTCAGATATTAGCACACGGGGTCTGATCCTGGAGGATTTAATCTTGGACGAGCCACTCTACCTCCTAAACACACGTGCGTGGTGGGATTTCACATCACGGATTCTCCAGTGCGCTGATATGTGCATTCCCCGTACCTCTGGCACCTCACGCTGCACTCCAGTTCCCTGGTGGACTGAGGAATGCGGAAAGGCTAAACGTAATAACGGATCCGGACGATGTAGCCAATCGTATTGCACTTGTCATTGCAATGCGCAGTGAACCTACTGACCCATCTTTCCTGCAACACCGTGCCTGGTGTCAGAGGAAAGAGATCAATTTTAGTACATCAGAACAGTTTGTTTACAATTTACCGTTTATTCAAGCCGAACTGAACTCTGGAATTAGTGCTTTGAAGAGCGTGTCCGAAGGACTAGACTAGATGGAATGCACAACGAAATGTTAAGGCATTTACCGACATGTGCAATATATACACTTCTCACGATTTTCAATATAATTTGGGACAGGGAATGCTTTCCACCAGCCTGGCGGAATGCAACCCACTGCACTTGCACCACTATTAAATGCCGGTAAAAAAAACGATGACCCCACTAATTATCATCCAATGTCCCTGACGTCATCATTGAGTGAGTTAATGGAGAAAATGGTCAGCTTCCGACTCACTTGGTTCTTAGAGAACCAGAGCGTCTTATCCAACGACCAGTGCGGCTTTCGAAAAAATCGCAGTGTGATAGGCCATGTTTTAACACACGCCCTGGAGGGCCTCTGAAAATTACGCGCACTGGAGGGGGGGGGGTCGGATTCCGCCCCCCTAAGATCTTGGCTCTTATTAGAACTGGAGTAACGAAATTATCAGGGTGAATGGGTACGGCAGTAAACTCTATTGTGTGTAAATTTCATGACCTTAGGTCAATATCTTCAAGGTCAAATGAGGTCACATATGTCAAAATTGGCTTGTTTTGCGTGGCTTGGCTTGTCATTGTTACGGATCGCTGTGATTGTATTTAAATGCTCCAAAATTGGCATCAATGATATTTTGGACATGAGTAATGATGCAATACAGATGCAAGACCCGGCATTTGACCTCAGGTCACCTATATAACAGCACTTTATCTTTATAGGTCAGTTACCTGTTCCAGTTACCGGAACCGGGCCGCCCGCCCGACTGCTCCGTCAGGCGGCTCGGCGCAATCGGCTTCGCGAAGAAAGGAGTGAAGTACATGAATGAAGTATGGAAACGATTAGGTACACAATTACAAATATTATTTTTCAGGATGTGTAGGGAGTAACATGCAAAATGACATCAATCGCATAACAGTCATTTGTATTTATGACAACATTCCAGTTGACCAAGTTTGGTTCCATTAACCTGCCATGAACTTGACCTGACTTTACCTCGGTGACCTAATATGATCTTGAAACTATGTAGCATAACAATATACATCAAGCAAGTCGCTTGTGTTGCCAAGAACACTTCCCTTTTGCCGAAATACGGGAAGCGCATCAACGCCGATTTTTGTGGTCTGGTGCTACGAAATGTTTTGAATTCAACGGCCTGTAACTCGAAAAACATTCGGCCGATTTCCGTTTTTCTTGCTTTAAACGACGCGCCGGACATTTCTAAGCAGGTACGCAAAAAATGGCGTATATCGACCAGTAAAATCGGGAGTTGTGTACGAAAAACCGGAATGGTGGACGGATTTCGCCCCCCCCCCTTCCAGTGCGCGTGTTAAGACTTCACACTGAAGTTCGAACATCTGAGTTTCAGACATTTAGGACAAACATTTAGGAGCCGTGAGCACCTTTGACACTGCTTAGAGATACGGCATTCTGCGGAAGATTCATCAGTATGGGATACCGTGGATCCCTAGACACGTTTGTTTTTCTCAAAAACTGAATGATAAATCGAGAGTTTTGTGTGTGCGTCGGCAACCAGTTTTCAAGTTGGCTACACGAAGTTGAGGGAGTTCCTCATGGCAGCGTCTTGAGCTGTCCCTGTTTTCGCTTATAATAAACGACATCGGCAACTCACCACCTTCCTCAGTTGGACGATCTTTTTTCGCTGACGATTTTGCTATCTGGTCGTGCAACTCATCAACTCCTCTCATGGAGCGAAAGCTGCAACTTGCAATTTCTCACCTCGAAAAGTGGGGACATCTGAATGGTTTCAAATTTTATATTGCAAAGACAGCTCGAAATTCTGCCATTTCTGTCCATTTCTGCCGTCGTCGGCACAACTGCCTGGACATGAAGTTGAGACATTACGGGCAAGACGTTTCCTTAGTATGGACGGCTCGCTTTATTGGCGTGCAGTGAATAATTGAAGCAATAATATATATATATATATACAAATTAGAGCCATGAACCTAATTATGTATGTTTCTTGAACGTCATATGGTGCTGATAGAAGGACTCTACACCTGCTCTACCGCAGTCTGATTCGTTTCTACCTCGACTATGTCTGTTTTATATACAACGCTGCGTTGCGAATAATTACCGGAGCAATTTGCACCTCTCCCACGGTCAGCATACTGGCGGATGCCCATGAACCACCATTGAGCATGAGACGAGAAATGCTGGAACTTCGCTACGCATGCAAAATGCGTCAGTTTCCGACATCCATCATGTCCGGCTGTTTTTTTCTCGTGATATACATACAGTCCTTCGTGACCATGTGAGGAGGGGAACAGCTTACTGTGTGAGAATAAGGACGCTCCTGAGACAGACGAGAATTCGACTGCAAGGAATTAGGCAGTATGAACGAATAACTACTCCCCGTGGGAGCTGATCTCCCCCTCTATCGATATTTCCCTCGGTGCCACGGGAAAGCGAGATGGCACAAGAGTCACACTTACACAAGTGACACAAGTGACAAGACACAAGTGACACTTTTGTCACACAAAAGTGACAAGGTGTCACACTTACACTCGTTTGAACACATTTCCTCAACGTATCATGATTACCTCATCACCTACATGGATGGCTCTAAGATTAACATCCGAGTGGGTCGTGCCTTCGTGACAGGACCATTCACAAGATCATTCTCCCTGCCGCCACACGCTACGGTGTTCACTGCCGAGTTGATCGCCATCAGTAAGACACTGGCATGCATCGAGGTCGACGACGAGGTTTTACATGTTATCCTGAGTGATTCCCTCCCAGTCGCTTGGCATTACGTAGTTATAACTCCCAAAGTGTCATCGTACGAGACATTTTATTGCAACTCACTTCGCTCCATCGTATGGGAAAGCACGTGTCACTTTGCTGGATTCCAGCACATGTCGGAATCCGTGGTGACGAGCTGGCAGATCAGGCTGCAAGGCGGGCAGCACACGCGCCATGTCGTCGCGTGCTTCCACTTGCTGCCAGTGACCACGACCCAGTTATATCATCATTTCTTTTCAAGCAGTGACAGGGCAGATGGGACCAGGTTGGCGAACCAGGACCAGGCGAACGAATTGAAACGAATCAAACCACACTTAGCGCTATGGCCCTGGTCATTCAGCCAGACTAGAAGGGACGAGGTGGCCCTCTGTCGTCTTGGAATTGGGTACACACTGCCCACACAGGTATATATTAAGTGGTGACATGGGACCAAAATACTTGAGGTGTGATACCCCACTGATTGTGAACCATGTGTTGGTATCGTGTTCGGAATACACGGAAGGACGCTGGCGCAATTTCGGATATGACTGGAACACTCTTAGGTTGGTGGACTTACTTGGTGACGATTCTCGATTCATCCAAAATAAAGCAGTTTTCTGCTTCCTTGCGGAGGTAGGATTCAAAATAATATAGACACCTGAGTATCTGATGAATTGCTGTCACACATTGTTTACTCCTCGGACGTGAGTAGCTGATTTAATCCTGTTACGCGTGCAATATAACCCAATTGGGTTGATGCACCCTAGTACCCCAATAATCAATCAATCAATCAATCAATAAATGGTGGTCCCCCCAGCTTCAAGGGTCTCTTCCAGCTCACAGGAGCGCAACCATGTTCCCAGCCGGTCCTCAAGCTCACAGGACTCCTCCAACTCTGAGAGGCCACCAAGTTCTTAAGCATTCTTCAAGTTCTCAGAAATCAAATGCCAGAAGGCTATTGGAACTGTTGCCAAGATCTGGTAGGGAGTGATACAATTTGTGAGAATTGCATGTTTAAAATGCAAAAATAGATCAGGTACCGTCATAAGGTAATTAACCTTAGTGCTCTTGGGCACTAAAGCTAGAGAGAGGCACTGAGCACTCTCCCCCCCACCCCCCACACCCCATCAGGTTGCCTTCATTTTGAAAGGATCGCACGGTCGTGCAATGTTTGCCTGAAAAATCTGGTACTTTTCTGATCCCTGTTCGGGTCCCTCAAAGCATATTTTGGCCGTGCACCTGCCCTTAGAGTCTGGACCGTCCCCGCTGACTTTGTGAAGGATATCCATTATTGAATGTCATGATCAGTTCATGGATGGTATGTGAAGAGTAAAAATGTTCCACGGCGTGTGTACTGTAGCGCTGTAATGCATCTTGTATGATGTAGTTGGATTAAATGAATGATATTGCGGGATGGTAATTGTTCCCTGCCAATGCCATGTGTCACGATTTATTTTGTTTTCAGGCAAGGAAAATCTTGTGATATCCTGCGATAAATATGGCTTTGATGTTCAGGACACCAAATATTGCCCGACCGAGATTGCCGGCCCTATGGGGTGGAATAGCAAGAATGTCCACGAATGAAACAGTGACAGTGGATATTATCGACGAGAAAAAGGGTAAGGAAAATACTTGTAGGTTACATTCTTGTATTGGCAGGTGTGGAGAATGGTACACTTGTGCGACATCATATTGTCATCGTACCCATTTTTTCCCTGCACGTTTCTAGTGAACAAGGCTAAGATTGTGTACTTTGTCCATGTGGTACCCTGTTTATGTGCATCTTGTGTGCTATGTGTATTTTCTGCCGTTTATCAAGCACAGGGGTGCTGTGCTGGCAAGGGTGCTCCACGCCCATTATACAGAGTCCTGGCTCCAAACCTGGTAGCATCAATGAGTCCGTGCTCCATGGAAGATGAAACTTTAGAGTGGCTCCTGTGCCATCATCTCCAGACTAGTTCTTGCATTGATGTTCCGAAGTCTTTGTGGTAGACCTCATTGCTTCCCATGTTCATCAGGTTTGGATGCTCTTCCTTCTCCATGGCGAATCCATTTTCCAGATTTCGGCCACATATGTTATTTTCAATTTGAAATGACTTCGTGGGATACGTCAATTCATCCTCGCCCCTCTAACAACACACAACGCCAATTTTCCCAGTGATTCCAACAATAATCAGTGTCAGTGTCAGGTTTGGTGAATACAAAACAATAATCAATAGACAATAATCAGCAAAGACAAGAAAAACAATAATCAGCGTCAGGTTTGGTGAAGACCTGTCTCTTTAGTCGCTCTTACAAAGGCGCAGCCAAGAGGGGGGGGGGGGAGGGGGGCCTTAACAACCAAAAATACACAAAAAATACACAGATCAAGGAATAAATTTTGAGATTTTCACAGCGAAAGACCAAAAGTTTCCGGTGCGCTTCACGCACCGAAAGTGTTCTCTGTTCCATAGCACCCTTTGGTCGGGGTCTCCCCTTAACCCTTTGCCTGCCAGAGTGTGTACATCGAGTCACTTTCTGCCCAATCCCAGCCTGCCGGAATCGAGTAACTTTCTGCAATTGCTTCCACCCGTGGAGTGGATGGGACTGGGCGGGTCACCTAGTTAATCGGCGATCGAAGAGTTGGTGGTACCATTCATGGCGGGCCTGACTAGTGTGGCCAGAAATCCATCGTATCCCGTTGGCGCAGTGATACATTTTTCGTGAAATAAGGTGGAAAATACCACCTTTTGAACACTGATTCAACATCCCACCCAACGAAGTATTGACATGGTGCTTCGTGTTGAGTCTCTATGAAGTCTTCATATCTAATTTCTAACAGTATCTTGTTGATAAGTTGCTTATACCCACCATTGCGGATTGTGATGCATGAATATCATTGAGCATAATTTCAGGTAAAAGTATTACCTGTGATGTCTGTAATACAATATCAGTTGATAAATGTAGATATTTTGTATCGTTATTGCTACAATAGTTATGCTGAATTAGGTATCTCAAATAAAAGTAAAAAGGTACATGTATGATAATGCTGTGAAATCAAAATTGTGCTTGAAGAACGCATAAGTTAAGTTAAACGACATTCGTTTCCAGGGCGAATTTCGACATCGTACCGTACTCATATCAACATCTCGCACCTAGCGAAATACCATTATTTTAACACTGCTTGGGCGGGGGTAATTAGGCTCGTGTTCAGGCATGATTATCATTGGAAAATGACTCCTCTCTTGCATTTATGCTTGTGAAAGATGTATCCAGGTTATTGAGACCGGCAATTTGATATGGAGCATAACATGAATAATCCAGTATACGCATCCATATTCTCCACGTTGTGTACTTGCTTTCCGAATTACTGATATGATATTGCGTATGTAATAGGACGTCTTAAATCTCAATAAGAAAACACTAAAGCATCTGTACCCCAGAAGAACAAATTTATCGTCAGCACGATGACAGCCACAGCATTACCATTTAACATGCCTATAAAAGATCCATGGTTTCGAGTTCTACCTAATCACCCGAATATTGACGTGGTCGGGTTTGTTCGTCAGCCGATAATTGTCACCCTTACTGTCGTCCGCATTGCGTAATCTTCTTATGTCTACATAGGTACAACGATACGATCCAGGAATACACAGATGATTGTCCAATTGGTGTGCTGGGTCGATGTATAGTCCTCACAATGCGCGAATATTCTGAGCGTCGATGTAAGTTATATGTCATAACTATGAGTATATTTACTCGTAGTAGAATATATTCAGATACGTTGAAATGGCTATACGCAGCAATTCGGCCGGCACGCCGTATTGCTGCGACTACTCCGACATATATTCTGGTGAGCCCTGAAAAAGGCTCTGCTGGAGTCGTGAGAAGAACACAACCCCAGCCGAGCCGTTTTCGAGTCTCACAACAATATATGTTGCGGTAGTGGCTGCAATACGGCGTACAGGCTATTACTGTGTCAACATACTACAATGCTACCGTTCATTCAGAAAATTTGCCGATGTTCAGATACGGTGGAAAGCTCGGTGAGTCGCGTGTACATGCCCCATCCATCAGTTACCGCATCTAGCAAGTCAATAGCATGGAAATTAGGCTTCTAAATCAGCATTTCGCTTCAAAGTATCAAGACCTCTGTTTGATGCTTACAATTCCCGAAATTTACAGTTTCGTTCTGGGCTCGATCGCTAAGCGCCTTGCTGATCAATCGTCCCATGCCTGGAGGACAGCCCGGTCCGACCGACGTCCACCCCCACCACGGAACGCGGCACCTTCCGACCGCTGATCCGGCGCGAGGCGATTAGGCGTGTAGACCAGGGGAGGTCCGACAGGCGATTCCTCTCTCGGAATCGCCTGTTAATGGCCATGCTACCGGAAACTCAGAGCTAAATACCTTTCGGCAGTACGGGAAAAAGCAGCAGACCAGCTTTGACATTTAAAGGGTAAAGAAATTTCCGGCTGCTCTCCTACTCTTTTGTGTACAGCTGTAAATTCATGCAATTTGTGGCTGAGTTAGGTGGTGAAGTATTCCGGTTTCAAGTTCATAGGGTTCATGGTTGCAGCGCCATGGTTGGACTCATGGTCTTGCATGCTGTATAATGTTTGGCAAAAAAAATTAATTATTCACAATAATGCTCGGGATTACAAGATAATGTTGTAAAAGTCAAAGGCTTTACTCTTGTTGGCGGCTCGAAAACGAAGGGAAGGGGGATGTGATACTGGATGAATGTACCCTCCCTTGATCCGAAAACGGCACCTTATATGGAAGGCCAAACTTCACCCCTCGAATTTGCTAGCGAAAGGCGCCTCGGCAAAACTGGAGTGCTCCTCACCACAGACATTTTCAGCGAAAGCTGCTTCTTTGATAAAATTGACACCCCTTAAGAGGATCTAGTGCAGTCCCCTTGCATTTTTGTTCACGATCAATACGCCTCTCAGAACAATTACTCCCCCTGGGCTTGTTCTTCCCATTCGATTAAAATGTCTGGATCCGCGAGCAGGTCACCTCTTGCATTTCTGCTCTCCACTTCGAATAAACCGCTCCATGTTTTATAAATTAAACCAGCTGAAATAGGGGACGAGTGGTCTAGGGGTAAGATGCTCGTCTCACAAACGAAAGGTTGTGGGTTCGAGTCTCACCTGTCGCTACTCTTCGCCCGCGATCAATCGGCGTGAGATACTGGCGACGCTACATGACTGAACGGTCGAAGTGTCGTAAAACCAATAACCAACCAAACCAGCTGAAATATGCAACCCCAATTTCAGCACATGTTCTCTACGCACATTCAACACCACGTCAAACACCTCGCTGCATTATGCGTGCGACCTGACGTGAGCGTGCACCACAAAACGACCTGTGCACTGCTGTGTAATGTGGCCGTGCACTGTTGTGCGCCGCTGAGTGGGCGTCGTCACCGACAGGTGTGGCAGAGATCTGCATGCAGAAGCCGCCCGTCAACAGTCTGGATAGGGGTATGCTGGGCGGCATCACGAAGGCCGTCTCCCGACTGGAGAAGGACGGGTGCCGCGCCGTGCTGGTCACCTCAGTACGTCCACTGACCGGGGTCACCATCCGCATCGCATTTTGTCACCATCTGCTCACTGTCACTCACCATCTGGTCACCATCTGCTCACTGTCACTCACCATCAGCCATCAGTCACATTACTCACTATCTAACACCACCAGACGCCATCAGTGACAGCACTCACCATCGATCATCACAGTACCACCATCAGTCACATCACGACTAGTGACATCACTCACGATCAAACCCAACCAGTCACGCGAATTACCATCTATCACCATTAGTGACATCAGTCACCCTCATATATAGTCAGTCATGTCACTTACCATCAGACATCAATGACTTAATTCATCAAACATCACCAAGCACCATCAGTTGCTTAACTCACCATCAAACACCATCAGTCACTCAATCACCATCAGTACAATTAGTGATATCAGTCACCACCATATATCATCAGTCATGCCACTCACCACCAGACATCAGTCCAGTGTTAAAATAATGTTTTTTTTCGTTAGGTGTGAAATGTTGAAACGATTACAATAGGATGTGGAAATTCCCAGTGGCCACGAATTTGCTTTGAAATTCGCTCAAATCCTTCAAGGTAAATATTGGATCAATGGCGAACTCAGAGGTGAACAATTTTTGGTTTATTTTGGAGACGACCAACATAGAGATACCTATGTTAACGAAAACGATAACAATACCATACTATGAACAAATAGTGTGATATAATCCACACCATAGCTAATCCCTTTACGTATACTTGTGCTACAAGGAGTTTGTGTGTCACAATCCTCAATGGGGGGACGAGTGGTCTAGGGGTAAGATGCTCGTCTCACAATCGAAAGGTTGTGGGTTCGAGTCTCACCTGTCGCTACTCTTCGCCCGCGCCCAATCGGCGTGAGAGATTGGCGACGCTACATGACTCAACGGTCGACGTGTCGTAAAACCAATAACCAACCAACCAATCCTCAATGGTGAGCAGAAGCATATTTATACACGAGATGCTGTTCAAAGCGAGCTATGGAACCATGGAAACACGCATTAAGGAGCACCATGTTGATACTTCTTCGGGTAGGATGTCTATTCAGTGTTCATAAGGTGGTATTTTTCCCACCCTATTTCACGAATAATTTATCACTGCATCAGTCACACCACTCACCATCAGTCACCAAATGTCTTCAACACATCGTCACATCGTCACCATCAGTCACCATCAGTCACCAGCCGGCTGTCATCACTATCAGTATTCATAAGCCATCAGCTACCATCGGGCGGGTGCTGCGAACAGTGCATACCGTGGGCCCAACGACACTACAAGTCATTCGCAGGAGTATCGTCGAACAATGCTAGACGTTAACATTTCATGTAAGGCTTGCTTTTGGTATAGTCAGAACATATTGCAAAGCAAGGTTATTTATTATTAGCAAATTGTCGACGGTTTGGTGTCATGTTTAACACCCTCACTTTTGGGCATGGCATTAGTCTATGTTATTATTATACGTTGCGTTGTTGTTACAGTGCCTTAAAGCATCACGTCAGAGTTGCTTTAATCACCCTTATACTCTACGTCGTCGTTTGTATTCATAAACCGGTGTTATCTCACTCTGTCTGGTTACCATCCTGATGTTTGTGCTTTGATACTGTATGCTCTGTCGTTATAACATTTTTAAAGCGTGGATAACATTAACCTACATGCTACAATTTCTTTGTTGAATTTTGCTAAATATTCTATCATTCATATTTGCTATGTTTAAAACGCTATGTTTTATATGTTTAAATATGCATCTTAAGCTGTTGGCAAAATCATTCTGGTCCCCCTTGATCATTGTTCTATCCACTGGTAGCTAGCGATAGGTTTGGTTAGGGAGCGTATGGTGCACGTTATACTATGAAGTGGTGTGTTTGTGTTTGTGCAGGGCGTGCGGGGCATCTTCTCGGCGGGTCTCAATCTGCTCGACCTGTACGACCAGCAACCTAAGGACCTGCTACAATACTGGGGCATGGTGCAAGAAATGTTCCTGAGACTCTACAGCACGCCACTTATCACAATCGCCTGTATATCGGTCAGTGGAACCAACAGTATCATGCATCATGGTCAGTGGAGCCAACAGTATAATTCATCATGGTCAGTGGAACCAACAGTATCATACAACATGGTCAGTGGGGCTAACAGTGCAATACATAATGGTCAGTGGAGCCAACAGTTTGATACATCTGGACCAGTGGGGCCACCAGTGCCATATATTTCGGTGCATGAATCAGCAAGGCTGTGCATATCGGTGAATGGGGCCAACAGGACCTCACGCCATTGGTGAGCGAAGTCATTAGAGTCCCATGCCTCGCGAGTGAGGTCAGCGTGCTTGATGGGTGATTCAAGATGCAACAAGGGAGCTCTTTGAATTGAAGACCCACTATCGTTTGTCCAATTGTCATGGAAATTTACCGTGTGGCCTATTAGATCTTGGCCCAATGTGGCAGTGTTTGCAGCGTTGTATACTAGGACATGAGGAAGTATAACTTCGAAGCAATCGTTCCGACGTTTCGACTGCATTGCCTTCTTCGTGGAATGGCATTCATACAACCGAAAGCAAACACCGCAGACGATCGATGCTAACTGAAAAGGACACATGACACCAAAAAGATACCGCTCTTACAAAGCTAATGGAAAAACTGATTAACCTATTTTGTTGACGATCTATACACTTAACGTTTACAAGTAGTTGACACAGGTACTGTTTGAGACGTTATCTATCATTTCATATCATATAGCATGCCCTAATGTCATTTGTCAAAAGATGCATTGCCACCATGTCAAGTTTTGTAGCGTTATGCTACGGACCCGACTGAAGCATATCCATGGTTAGTCATGTGCATCTGGAGCCCAAGTGACTTGTGACTATATGCGGCAGTATTGATGATTGATGACTATATTATGGCTGCCTGGTAATGGTAATAGTGTTGCTGAGTAATGGTGTCAGGGCTGCGCTAACAGAGTAATGGTGCCGGTGCTGTGGTGCTGGTACCGTGGTGCCGGAGTAATGGTTCCGGCACTGTTGTGCAGGAGTAATGGTGCGGGTACTGTGGTGTCGGAGTAATGGTGCCGGTACGTGGTGCCGGTAGTATGGGGGTGCTGTGGTGTCCGAGTAATGGTGCCGGTACGTGGTGTCGAGTAATGGTGCCGGTGCCGGTACTGTGGTGCCGGTGTATGGTGCGGGTACTGTGGTGTCGGAGTAATGGTGCCGGTACTGTGGTGTCTGAGGAATGGTGCCGGTCCTGTGGTGCAGGAGTAATGGTGCCGATACTGTGGTATAGGAGTAATGGTGCCGGTACTATGGTGTTGGTACTATGGTGCCGGCACTGTGGTGCTGGAGTAATGGTGCCGGTACTGTTGTGCCGGAGTAATGCTGCTGGTGCTGTGGTGCAGCAGTAATGGGCGCTATGTGACCTATGCAGTCGATGCGCTCTAAAGCCCAAATAAATAACTAACTAACTAACTGGTGCAGCAGTAATGGTGCCGGTGTGTGACTCCCATGTCTCGGTCGGCAGGGGGCGGCACCAGCAGCCGGCTCCCTCATCTGCACGTCGTGTGACTACCGCGTCATGCTCGACCAGCCCAAAGCTGTGATCGGCCTCAACGAGACTTTGATCGGCCTGCCTGTACCCGACTGGTGAGTGTGGCGCCTTATCTGTAGTGCCACGCCTTATCTGTAGTGCTATGCCTTATCTGTAGTACAGCGCCTGGACTGTAGTGTCGCGCCTCACCTGTAGTGTCGCTCCTCACTTGCAGTGTCGCACATCACCTGTAGTGTCACGCCTCGCCTGTGTTGTCACACCTCACCTGTAGTGTAGTACACCACCTGTATCACCTGTCATCTGTGCCACCTGTACCTGTGCCACCTGTACCTGTGCCACCTGTACCACATGTATCACCTGCGCCACATGTACCACCTGTATCACCTGTCACGTAACACCTGTTATTTGACACCTCACCTGCATTGTCGCACATCACCTGTAGTGTCACGTCTCACCTGTAGTATCACGCTTCATCTGTCGTGTCACACCTCATCTGTAGTGTAGCACAGCCAGGGCTGAAGATCTCTCACGAGGCCAGGAGGTTCAAGTTCTTATTTTCAAGACATATTTTCAGATTGAATAGGGAACATGACATATTAACATTAGCAGGACACAAAACCAGGGGGATCCAGACCCCTCGGCCCGCTCCGGATCTCCAGCCATGCGCACACAGTGTCACGCTTCATTTGTGTTGTGGTTCTCCACTTGTGAACCGGCGACCTCCAAAAACCTCTCTGCTTTTCTCATTGGTATCTCCCCTCTGGTTTTCGTCGATACTTTCCCGAAACACTTCTGCAGGTGCACTTTATTTTCAGATCTGAGAATTTTGCGTACCAAGAGAAATTGGCTTGTGCGCATTGGTTACGTCAGCTCAAGACAATACTTACAATTATCGGGTCTCTCCACGGTTGTTTTTTCCTGATGTCACCGAATGTGAAGGTGCAATTTCAGCGTAATAATCATTCACTGGGTAAAATAAATGAACAAAAGCAGCATAGAAAGACGGTTACCGCTGCATGGGGAATTACAAAGGGATCATGATAACGTAGTTTTTCGTGTTTTGTTCTATTTTTCACAGTGAAGTGACCGAGAAGTTATTCAAGTTGTGCAGAGGGCCGCTATGTATTTCTCGTCATCAAAAGGACTATGCATTGTCCCTACTATGCCATGGAATAATGATTCATATGTCTTATTGTGTTGCAGTATAAATTAAATGTAAGTTGTATATGTAAAATAATTCCGCTGCCATTCTCCAGTAGCGACGTGTATGAGCTCATGCCAAATTACGCGGTGTGATGCAAGAATCGATATCAAATTAATATGAGCACACAATAAAAGGAAGACTCAAGTCACCTTACATGTCAGTTGCCACATGCGACATCGTTGTGTCATTGCTTTGTTAAACGTCTAGGCGGCATTTACACATATTTGCGAATTCGTTGTTGAGATGGCTATCACAAGGAAGAAACTTGCCTTTGGCCCAACCAGTGCCCGTTCAATTGAGGTGCTGACGATTTGATTGGTGTATTTCGTGCATGATCGGATCACAAATAGTGTGTCTGAATGTTAGTGACGATGTTGTTGGTAGGTGCGATGCCAGCAATATTCGCACTACTGTCGTCGTCGAGTGTTAGCTGGAACGACATTTCTACAATTTGTTTCTGTGGTGTCATCCGATGTTTTGTCCGTGGGTTGGCGTGGATTAGTCATCATTTCTACTGAGCCATATATACTGGAACCTTTTGGTGTTATTTGGAACCCGGGCTTCTGGATCAGAGGTCCAATGCCTCCCAGAAGTAATAGCGTAGCGCAGTTGGGAGATGTCGGCTTTTGTGCCAAGAGACCCGACTTCGAATTCCGCCAGCGCCGAAGGGCCCCTAGATACACTGCTCAGCAGAACTGCTGACTAATCCGTGCCCTTCTTGGAGCTTAGACACCTGACGACGACCACAGAGGAAGCCAGTCGAAACGTTGAATTCCGTCTGGCACACGTGACTGGGGACAATAGTCCGAATATTACTAGTAGGGCATAATCCAGCCGCTGCTGAAGCGGGCTATTTTTAAAAATGGATTTTGGTTCGTTTGTGGTCACCACTGTGAGTCATACAAAGGGTGCTGCACGCGCCTTGTGGTTACCACTGTGAGCCATGCAAAGAGTCCCATACGCACACTAATGCTCGATTAACAGCCAGCCGAGATTTCTCAACGCTTTCAATATGTGCTGAAACTTCCACCGTCCCAGGACGGCGTGGATAGCACAAGTTCAGCACCATCTGCAGCGCTGTGTACTCGTACTCATATACTTGCCTTGCCACTCGTAGTGTTGTCTGATGAACAACTTTATTTTGGACACTACGGAGCCTATATTAAACCGAATAAGATTGTTTTCAGCAGAATAATTTGATGGCATGAATTTGGCTTGTCTGAAGTAGCATTGTTTTTATAAATACACTTTGGAATGAGAAAAGCCCATTTGTTCCCTTTAAGGTAAAATATTAGGTGGATCCATCTTATTCTTGTGAGTGCGATAATCACGATGAGAACCGCAGAATATACAACGCCCAGGTGCGACTGTGAGCTGGTATTGTCCGTGAGCTTGTGGGATCCGGTGGCGGTGTGACTGTGATGGAATATGAGACTGTGAGGTCTGGCGGCGGTGTGACTGTGATGGAATATGAGACTGTGAGGTCCGGCGGCGGTGTGACTGTGATGGAATATGAGACTGTGAGGTCCGGCGGCGGTGTGACTGTGATGGAATATGAGACTGTGAGGTCCGGCGGCGGTGTGACTGTGATGGAATATGAGACTGAGGTCCGGCGGCGGTGTGACTGTGAGGTCCGGTGGCGGTGTGACTGTGAGGTCCGGTGGCGGTGTGACTGTGATGGAATATGAGACTGTGAGGTCCGGCGGCGGTGTGACTGTGATGGAATATGAGACTGTGAGGTCCGGCGGCGGTGTGACTGTGATGGAATATGAGACTGTGAGGTCCGGCGGCGGTGTGACTGTGATGGAATATGAGACTGAGGTCCGGCGGCGGTGTGACTGTGAGGTCCGGTGGCGGTGTGACTGTGAGGTCCGGTGGCGGTGTGACTGTGATGGAATATGAGACTGTGAGGTCGGGCGGCGGTGTGACTGTGATGGAATATGAGACTGTGAGGTCCGGCGGCGGTGTGACTGTGATGGAATATGAGACTGAGGTCCGGCGGCGGTGTGACTGTGAGTCCGGTGGCGGTGTGACTGTGAGGTCCGGCGGCGGTGTGACTGTGATGGAATATGAGACTGTGAGGTCCGGCGGCGGTGTGACTGTGATGGAATATGAGACTGTGAGGTCCGGCGGCGGTGTGACTGTGATAGAACATGAGACTGTGAGGTCCGGCGGCGGTGTGACTGTGATGGAATATGAGACTGTGAGGTCCGGCGCGCTTGTGGTTGTGTGATGGTATATGGGACTGTGAGTTCCGGCGGCAGTGTGACTGGGTGATGGTATATTTGACTGTGAGGTCCGGCGGCAATGCCAGTGTGTGATGGCATAGAGACTGTGAGGTCCCTATACCACCGTGTGTGATGGTATAGAGACCGTGAGATCCCTACACCACCAGTGTGTGTCCCATATCTCACAGTATATGGGACTGTGAGATCCGGCGCCAGTGTCAGTGTATAGTGGTATACGTGACTATGAGGTCGGGCGGCAGTGTGATTGTGTGATGGTATATGAGTTTATGAGGTCCGGCGGCAGTGTTAGTGATGTGGTATACGTTACTATGAGGTCCGGCGCCAGTGTCAGTGTATAGTGGTATACGTGACTATGAGGTCCGGGCGGCAGTGTGATTGTGTGATAGTATATGAGTTTATGAGGTCCGGCGTCAGTGTTAGTGAATAGTGGTATACGTTACTATGAGGTCCGGCGGCAGTGTCAGTGTCTGTTCACCAGTGATGTTCCATATCACAGTATATGGACTGTGGATCCGGCGCCAGTGTCAGTGTATAGTGGTATACGTGACTATGAGGTCGCGGGGGTGTGATTGTGTGATAGTATATGAGTTTATGAGGTCCGGCGTCAGTGTTAGTGAATAGTGGTATACGTTACTATGAGGTCCGGCGGCAGTGTCCAGTGTATTTAGTGAGTATACGTGACTATGAGGTCCGGGCGGCAGTGTGATTGTGTGATGGTATATGAGTTTATGAGGTCCGGCGGCAGTGTCAGTGTATAGTGGTATACGTGACTATGAGGTCCGGCGGCAGTGTGATTGTGTGATAGTATATGAGTTTATGAGGTCCGGCGGCAGTGTTAGTGAATAGTGGTATACGTTACTATGAGGTCCGGCGGCAGTGTCAGTGTATAGTGGTATACGTGACTATGAGGTCGGGCGGCAGTGTGATTGTGTGATGGTATATGAGTTTATGAGGTCCGGCGGCAGTGTGATGTGTGATAGTGGTATACGAGACTATGAGGTCCGGCGGCAGTGCCAGTGTATAGTGGTATACGTGACTATGAGGTCCGGCGGCAGTGTGATTGTGTGATGGTATATGAGTTTATGAGGTCCGGCGGCAGTGTGATTGTGTGATAGTATATGAGTTTATGAGGCCGGCGGCAGTGTATTGGTGATAGTATATGCGTTTATGAGGTCCGGCGGCAGTGTCAGTGATAGTGGTATACGTGACTATGAGGTCCGGCGGCAGTGTGATTGTGTGATAGTATATGAGTTTATGAGGTCCGGCGGCAGTGTCGTATAGTGATAGTGACTATGAGGTCCGGCGGCAGTGTGATTGTGTGATAGTATATGAGTTTATGAGGTCCGGCGGCAGTGTCAGTGTATAGTGGTATACGTGACTATGAGGTCCGGCGGCAGTGTGATTGTGTGATAGTATATGAGTTTATGAGGTCCGGCGGCAGTGTTAGTGAATAGTGGTATACGTTACTATGAGGTCCGGCGGCAGTGCCAGTGTATAGTGGTATACGTGACTATGAGGTCGGGCGGCAGTGTGATTGTGTGATGGTATATGAGTTTATGAGGTCCGGCGGCAGTGTCAGTGGATAGTGGTATACGTGACTATGAGGTCCGGCGGCAGTGTGATTGTGTGATGGTATATGAGTTTATGAGGTCCGGCGGCAGTGTTAGTGTATAGTGGTGTAAGTACTATGAGGTCCGGCGGCAGTGTGATATAGTATATGAGTTTAGGTCCGGCGGCAGTGTCAGTGTATAGTGGTATACGTGACTATGAGGTCCGGCGGCAGTGCCAGTGTATAGTGGTATACGTGACTATGAGGTCCGGCGGCAGTGTGATTGTGTGATAGTATATGAGTTTATGAGGTCCGGCGGCAGTGTCAGTGGATAGTGGTATACGTGACTATGAGGTCCGGCGGCAGTGTGATTGTGTGATAGTATATGAGTTTATGAGGTCCGGCGGCAGTGTGATAGTGAATAGTGGTATACGTTACTATGAGGTCCGGCGGCAGTGCCAGTGTATAGTGGTATACGTGACTATGAGGTCCGGCGGCAGTGTGATTGTGTGATGGTATATGAGTTTATGAGGTCCGGCGGCAGTGTTAGTGTATAGTGGTATACGTTACTATGAGGTCCGGCGGCAGTGCCAGTGTATAGTGGTATACGTGACTATGAGGTCGGGCGGCAGTGTGATTGTGTGATGGTATATGAGTTTATGAGGTCCGGCGGCAGTGTCAGTGGATAGTGGTATACGTGACTATGAGGTCCGGCGGCAGTGCCAGTGTATAGTGGTATACGTGACTATGAGGTCGGGCGGCAGTGTGATTGTGTGATGGTATATGAGTTTATGAGGTCCGGCGGCAGTGTCAGTGGATAGTGGTATACGTGACTATGAGGTCGGGCGGCAGTGTGATTGTGTGATGGTATATGAGTTTATGAGGTCCGGCGGCAGTGTCAGTGGATAGTGGTATACGTGACTATGAGGTCCGGCGGCAGTGTGATTGTGTGATAGTATATGAGTTTATGAGGTCCGGCGGCAGTGTCAGTGTATAGTGGTATACGTGACTATGAGGTCCGGCGGCAGTGTCAGTGTGTGATGGTACACGGGACTGTGAGGTCCCGTATGGCACCCGTTACTGTGCAGTGATTGTCCGGCAGGATGCGCATGAACTTCTGTGACGTGGTGGGACGGAGGCAGGCTGATCTGGCGACACAGATGGGTCTGCTGTTCAGCGGACCGCAGGCGCTCAGGATCGGCCTCGTGGACGAGCTGGCAGACTCGGCGGACGTGGTCCGTGAGAAGGCGCTGCTCAAGGTCCATCAGTTCCTCCAGGTGCCAGGTACGGTGGAGCGGTACCCTTAGGATGTCGCGGGAAAGGGCTGTGCAGTAGACGCCAATGCTCCACTGGAGGCCATGTGAAATATATGGTATCTGGTGAAAGTAAGTCACTACCCATTGAAGCATATCTCGGTACACTTATTTTTATTTGTGTACTGCTGAACATTGATTCAGCTGAAGGCCTAATCATATACTCGTGGGAACCGGATAGGAAAATTGAACCAAAATTAAAATGTTTGTTTGGAAGACAGTTTGTGTCAGATAGGGAGTGCCTTTGTCAACAGTTCCAGTGTAACCCCCGCAATGTGCCAGAATACCCCTCGCATTCTGGGGGTGGGTGTCAGTTTGGACCGTGTGACTTGTGTCCTCAGTTGGATAGAGAGTTGCGAAAACGGCATCACGCAGCTCACCCAGCTCACCGGTGAACATTTGAATGTGTTTGCAACATTTGCATCTACCTCTTGGTTGACCCTGCAGGTCAGGCTGAATAGGTCAATGTAAAGGTGCTGCCAGTCATCCGGTTTTCACCGTAGGTTTTGCTCTCTGGCGTGAAACAAATGCGATTTATTTTCTCAATATCGATGGTACGCAACTGAAGGTTTATTTTAGGATCATGCCACGCACAAAGATCAAATTCACTATCCCGAAGTTGACATTTTTTGGGAAAATGCACACCCAAAAATTATTGCTTTTGGCATATTTTCTGCCTTGATCGACATCGCCTTGTCTACCTGAATCATTATGCAGATGAAGAGTACCTCAGCACATTGATCAGCCTGCCGATGTCTAGCCCAAGGTAAAATACAACAAGTAACATGAACTGCCCACCACCGAATCCCACTGCCTCCGTTTTGAAAGCCCTAGCAACGTTTTTTTGTTTGTTAAACAACATATGTATGTAGTTCGCTATTATAGCACCACCAATTGATGAATTGGACATATAAGTGAAATTCCAAAATGTTCCCCAAAATATCACTGAATGTTATATTTCGGGAAATATTTTACAACATATTTTCAAAAATGAAAACTTGTCGAGTCACATTTCCTGGCACTGGCTACATCCGAAACGCATCAGAAACGAAATTAACGTGCAAAATTGCACTGGTTTAGCCATCCTCACTTCGTAATAGTCCGTACGTTGGCTTCGAAAGCATCCTGCTATGTTGGGCGTTAAATGACCAATGCGCCCATGGCAATGACATCGATGCGCACTCAAGCCCAAGTAACTAATAACACCTGGTGATACATGTATTCTGGGATGTTTCAAGTCAAAGATCAGTGATCTGACTGATATTGACGTCAAACTTGGGTACTTTCCAGGGGCATAATTTGTCATATAATTCACATAATGTGTCATAATTTGTCCCTGTGAAACACAGAACTAGCATCAAAATGATGTGAATTTTTTTTTTAAAGTTTAAATATCCACGTAACCCGATGACCTGTCATAAGATGCCATTTTCTATTTTTCCATTTGTTCATTCATTGTTTGTCTATGCACTTTTCTTTAGTTTCTGACTGTATTTTGTTCAGTTCGTTCATTATAGATGTTTCAATGTACATCTAAAGACCGTATTAAGACGAGGTCTTGGACCGACTGTAACGAAGTAGGCTTCGGATTCCTCTTTCGAATACGTTTGGCAGCCTAATTGCGACTGCGTCCATGAAACCTGTGATCCGCGCTCAAAGCGGACCAGACATTCGGCCGGCACCTGCCGTCGCTGACATCGATATTTGATGCCTCAATTCTCGGCTGTGGCCGGGGTGTTATGCTTAGTCGGATTCGGCGCTTGCGCAATGACGATCGGCCGACGGATGCTGTGTCGTTGCACCATGACAGTCGAAAGTCATTACGCCGTGTCACCACTGTGACACCCATGTCAGTGCGGCCGGGTGGTTCGCAACTAGCCTTGGTCAGGCAGTCGTTGCAGGGGAGCCGAGGAGGGCGTCGGGTCTGATCAGCCGGATAGGTCAGATGAAGTTGTTTTGTCGAGGCTGGGAAGATTTAGCTCTGGGATAAGGTGTGGACGTTGGGACGGTTGGTGTCAGAACTGTTCAAACTGTTGTGCGAATAGCCGCTGTTTCAATAACTATCATTTCGGCCAATGTAAGGGCAGTAACGGCTGGTGGTTTTGGAGAAGCTATTGGATTTGCGAACCAGTTGTCGCGGAGCGAGGCAAACCATAGAAAATCACAGCCATGCTCTGCTTCTTGCCTACAATCGGTGGCCATGACCTGCATCTGATCCAAGTTCTCTGCAACTGGTTGCCGAGGACCCAGATCAGATCTAACTGGTACCCGGAGTTGAGCGAGCACAGAGACGGCTGCTGCACCTGCCGCGAGGTGAAGAGAAGACTGAGGAAAAGAAAGTGGCATAGCATCTGGCGATCCACAGCCGTGGTCGAGCCATCATCACGTCTGGTGACATGACCCTTTTTTACGTCGGGTTACCTCAACTGGCAACGCGGCGTTGAACAACCGCCATCACTACTAGTCTTCTACCGGCTTGTCGACACCTCAACGAGAAAACCGTAAGTCCAGGCTTCCTGAAATCCTTCCCAAAACCCCTTACGTTTTTCGCCACCAGTATTGCCGCTTCATAACAGTCTGATGATTTTGCTGTACGTTTGCTGTTTGTTGTGTGTGTTAATCGATGCGAAGATCGTGACACGGAATTGAAACGTGTGATTTCTCCGTAAAATTAGTCGAGCATAATTTATCGGTGCAAATAATTTTGAAAATTGAACATGACTGAAATTTTAATCCACATACTTACTGAAATCTTTAACAAAATTATATTCGAAATGCGAGCCCAAGGATTGAGCCAAAATATGAAACCGTTCTCAGGTGAGACCCACCACAAATTTTGCGAGTAGCTCAAACAAATGGAACGGAAATAAGACAATAAGAAATTAGAGTAAGGAAAATTGTGCTACTAAAGTTTGCATTAAACTATGGTTGTCTGGCGAAGTCCATTGTTCTTTAAAATTGATATATCAATGTTGAAAAATAATTCATTCGCGGGCTAAAATGCAAAATAAATAGGCAGTCATGAAAAACATCAACGGGATTTAAAAAAAAAAACTTAATTTTGTTCTACGTAAGCTCAATCCATTCTCTAAAGTACCTCCAGTTAAGAACTTAAAATTATTGCTAAGGACATGGGCATAATTGTCTTCATTGTGTGACATTTTTCACTCATATATAAAAATATTGGGGCACCGATTAGATTTGCATGCTTGAGTATGTGTGTACTTGCGCAAGTTAGGAGTTAATGCGTGCTCAAGTTGTAATTTCGCAAGTTAATGCGTGCTCAAGGTCGGGCCAGTGAGCCTCGATGCCCTATGCGCCACGTAACTATTTGACACTCAATTGAGCATGTACGCTTGTGCCCCTTGTGGACACTTCCTGTTTTAGCCGTTTGCTATTCAATGCTGTTCAGGCCGGTGTGCCAATTGACAGAGCGTGACGGAACATACGAACCCGGTGTCCTGTGTGACAGCAGAATGTGGTAGAATGGATGTAATGGTAGAATGTGGTAGAATGGATGTTGTAATAGAATGCGTATGGAATGTATCTGATGGCAGAAATCGGTCCCAATGCTCCGACCCTTGCTTTCTTCTTTCCCTTTTTTTTCCCCCCTTCCCCCCCCCGTTTTATTTAATCCAACCTCCTTCAATTCATCGGTCGGCGCCCCCCCCCTGACCTTATTTTGGTGGTTGATTTGGCCCCCCACCACACAAAACAAAAAACCAAAAAACAACCAAAAAGGATTTTTTGTTTACCCTTTTTACTATTAAATTAAATCCGGGGGGGGGGGGCCGGTTCTTTTCCCCCCCCCCCCCCCCCCCCCGAAGGGAATATAAAATTACCCCCTCCCCCCAAAAAAAAAAAAAAAAAAGGTTTTTTTTTTTTTTTTTGTAGGCGCTTTTTTTTTTTCCTTTTTTTTTTTTATTTTTTTTTTTTTTTAAATTAAATTTAATTTGTTTTTGTTTTAAATTAAAAAAAAAAAAAAAAAACCAAGCGGGGTTGTTTTTTTTTTTTTTTTTTTTTTTTTTTTTTTCCTTTTTTTTTTTTGTGAGTGAATGTGCGAGCGATGCTCTGATGTAACGATAGGGGACACGCGCGGCCACGCTACTGCTAGCGCTTCGTTTGCACCTAGCGGCGGAATTTCGAACTGGAAGCATGCCATTGGGTCGCATGGCGGCCGCCGCCGCAAGAGGCTAAATCTTGAAGATAATTGTCAAAAACAAAGAAAGTATGCTATCTCGAGATTTTGCCCCAGCTGTGCTGGATACATTCATCATTTCTGTAGCAGGTGATACCACTTAGATTCCAGTATAACGGCCATTAGTATTCGTCAATTTCGTTCTAAAGTTGACATGTTCCCATATTTCCGTATAGCTTTAGCATGGGGAACGCCAGAAGCATTATGTGGTCGCATGTGAAATTGAATATTTTGATCAAACGATGGTACTAACTAAAAATGCCCCCCCCCCCCGGAACTTCCTCAGAATTTATCACTCGTTTCAATGAAGGTATTCCTGATCAACTGACACTGCCGCTATACATCGTCAAAGTTGTTTAAAGATGAAATAGCATCGCAAGGATGTCTTTACGTGAGGACAGTGTCAAATTGTTGCAGATAATAAGGGCGCTGGTGTACAATAAAACTATTTTAACAACACCAATGTTTAAAAAAAAATCTTCAAATTTTATTTAAAAAATAAAGTATTCAAATCCTGCAACAGCCTTGAACAATGCATTTACTGAATATTCACATCGAACACCAGTGCATGAGGCATTCCAGATTTGGTGCATGACAAACCAAGGGGGAACAATATTCCACACTTGTGTTTGACATCATTAATAATTTATCTTATTAACACCACCTGTATGTGCAGTATTATTGTGCTTTAAGGTATTCACAAGACAGGTTTTGGACACATTTTACCTGCAGGAAGCAAATAAAGGGGTTAGGCTCACTTCAGTAACTTTTTAGTTGCAAAAAAATGCTTTTTTGTTCCTCAAGTTCTTTTGTTCTTCAAAAGCAGCTTAGGCTATGTTAGGTCAGAGTAGGTTTTTTAATTTGATAAGTTTTAGAAGAAAAATTGTTTGATTTTTTCTCCATCTTTCAAGACTATTCTCTTACATTAGAAGTTAGGCTAGGTTAGTCTAGACTATGTGGCTTTTTCCTTTTACTTAACATTATTTGGTATGCTATATGACCCAACCCAAAGCTCCTTTTTTGGTGTTACTTTGTCTGCCAACTGAGAAACAAAAACTGCAGAGGAAATGAGTGGTAAGATCATGCTAACTACCTTTCGAAATATGACATTGGGAAAAAATCCAAGAGTTACAAAATTACTTGAAAGGAAAAATACATATTTACAATAATCATACATACCATAGGTATTGTGACTTGCAATTTTTGAGTATTTATTCCTTGTGAATTAATTAGCAGGACCAATGAGCTATGGAGTTAAATGATAACATATACTCTTAAGTGTTATGAGGATGAATGATCAAAACCTGGTTGAAACATCTCAAGCCAATGCAACAAAGAATACCAAACAGTTCTTGATTTGTGTTTTCATTTGCTCAAATACCCCAGTTTTCAACTACATTTTACAGAATAAGTTTATATTTCCATTGAACACAAAATCACTTTGTAACACAGCAGATAGATCCTTTGTCCAAAGATGCATGACCATGTTTCACCAAATACATCCCAGCTCATGATTGCAGGCACCTACCTGTCAAACTGCATTGTCCCAGACCACTCATATGTTACTGTAAGACAAAACTTTGGTAAATTTGTGCATTAGAGTAATTTTTCAATGCTTGGAATTTTTGCCAATGCAATGTTTGTTACAATGATTAAGATAATGTGACCACTCATTTCCTGTGCAAATACTTACTCTTCAGTTGACAAGCAAAATCATACCAAACATGTGCTTTGATTCAGATAATATAACATAAAATGCATGTTAAAGTGAGCTATCATAACATAGCCTGAGAAAACCTAAATAGCATACAACCTAACAAGCCCAATAATGTAACCTAAGGTAACCTAACCAAGTTTAATCTCCCTTTTAGGAAAATAAATTAAGAAAAAGAAAAATATGAAACCATTGTGTTTTTTTCAAGATTGTCCAAATTAATAAAGCCTAACCCAGCCCAACCAAACCTAGCCTAACCTGCCCTTGAGATGAAAGATTCCTCCAAAATTGAGTTTATTGAACTTTAAGATATTCACAAGGGAAGTCTACCACTCTCTTTACCTCCATAAAGCAAACAAAGGTATGAGGTTTGGTTAGGTTAAGTTTTCTAATTTGGAAAATATGGATTTTTTTTATTTAAAAAAAATTTTTTCTTCTATAACAGGTTAGGCTAGGTTCTTAAATTGGAAAAAAATGTTCAGAAAAAATTCATCAAAGGTAGTCTTGCCATTTATGGAAATACTTGATGTCTTGGAAATAATTTTTGCAGTGCAATGGTTATGAATGTGCTTAACATGATGTGACCACTTATTTCCTCTGCAAATGCATACTTTTCAGTCAGGATGCGAAATACAAGCCAGAAAGGGGGTGCTGAGTTCAGCAATATATCATATAACATAATATTCAGCAAGTAACATTGAAAATACAGAAAAAATGTAACATAACCAAAAATAATTTAGCCTAATCTTCCATGCAAGAAAGGAATCTCTTTTAAACATAAAATTTCTGAACAACTTTATTGGCAAACATTTTCAGTGTAAAAAACCTAACCTAGCTAACCTAGCCTGAACAGTTTTTGAAGAAAACTGTATGCTTCATGGAGGTGAAATGTGTGTAAAACTTGTCATGGTTACCTTAAACTGCAATAATACCATTTTGTTAATAGCATGTTTAAGATGATTTGGGCTTTAGGGCACATAAACTGCATTGGTGATTTAGCTTTTAAGATGATTTCTTCTGACAAGAGGGTTAGGCTGGGTTAGGTTAAGTTATGTTCCCTTTTCTTTCCTAATGTCATTATTCTTAGAATATTACCCAACTCAAAGCCCATTTATTGCCTGCCTCGTGAAATGTAAGCATTTATGGAAGAAATTATTGGTCATCCAAAAACAAATGAAAAAATAATCTGCAGAATTTTCCACAGAAAAAACCTAATATAACTGAAGCTAACAAAACATATCCCTGTTTTCTTTATGGAGTTAAAATACGTGCAAGACATGTGCTGTGAATACCTTAAAGCACAGCAATACTGGAATTTTTGCCTTCTTGCAGCAAATGATTTCTATTAAATCTCACCATGGTGTGTAGGTATATTGCCACAATTTTGCAAAACAAAGGACAAGCCTGGGCATATCATTTGCATGTGGCATCCAAATCAAACAAATCTGAACACGGCTTCAGAACTTGAACATGTAGGTATCCAGACAGGGAATGCTTATCCAACAAACTTACATTCAAATACTGCGATTGTACGATGAATGGTGCCTATCCCCAGATTGATAATAAGTATGGGTCAATTTTGAATGTTCAAACATTTCTGTAATGATTCTGAGATGTTGTGATATTTGGGGAAATTTCTCACTATATTATTTGGCAGTTGGAAAATTTAATATAATATAAAACACATGGCCAGGTACATTTCTCCCTCAGGCATCCCCCGCTGTGAAAGCACATGCAATATTACAAGGCTTGTATCCCTGTTTCCATCCGCAAATACTGATACAGCTAATGTCATCAGTATCAAAGGTGTAACTCATAAATGTTATTGTTTTGGACTGAAGTGGTCATACTTCCATATTACCTAGCCTACAGCAAAATGAATATGATGCCATCAAGCTTCATTCTGGGGCGAAAACGTAAACAATCTGTCATGCGCCGATGATTGCGCCAAAAGCGCCACTATGCCCACCGAATCAAGAATATTTTCACAAGAAATTGCGCATGCGCAGAACGGATGTCCGCTTCTAACACTAGTATGTCCCCTACCGATTGGCGTTTATTTTTTTTTTGGTTTTTAAAATTTTTTTTTAAAAAAAATTTTAAATTTTGGGCCCCTTGCTGCGCTGTAATCAACTCAAATTCTGACTCCTCTTTCGAATGCGTTTGGCATCCTAATCGCGGCTGCTTCCATGGACCCTGGGATCCAGGTTCCGAGCGGATCCCAGACATTGAGCTGGCACCTGCCGGCGCGCTAGCATCGGCATTTGGCGCCTCGTACTGTGGCAATCGCCCAATGTTATGCTTGGTCAGCTCCGGTGCAGCAGCGGCCGGCCGACCGTCTCCCATTGTGCCCATGTACATGGCGGCATTACACCGTGATATGAGGCGTCACCATCGCACATGTAGGGCTAGGGGCTGGTCGGGGTGCGAAGACCGGACCCCTCCCTTCGCGGTGTGGTTCAATAGGTGATGCCGGCCAATGACAGACCAGGGAGTTAGCCCGGTGAGCCCCGTCCCATGAGGATTTGCACCCCTATCATGCGCACGCCCTCTCCCCAAGACGCGACTGAACGATTGAGGCGGTATAAAGATGTAACTGAGCGCGTGGAGGTGAGCAAACGTTGGTCGGTTGTCCGTCAAGGATGTCTGGTGATTTGGACGCACGAACTTAAAAAGGAACGCGCTGGTGGTTACCTTTGGATAAACCGTTGAAACTGTTGCTCAAGTGGTTGCCGTGTCGTTTAATAATCAGTCTGGTCAATGGAAGGACAATCACAGCGGTTCAGTTTGAAAACTTCGTGGTTTTCTGGAAGTTGAAATTGGGAATTAGTTATCGTACAAGCGAGGCAAACACGACTGTCACTGCCAGGCAATGCGAACTTGCTTGCACTGACCTTGCCTGCCCTAACTCCTTAGCCTTAATCGACTGGACCTCCGTTTGTTGACAGTGTGCGCTCGTCAATTGCTGGAATAAATATAAAGGCGATATCGCGGACGGTTTTGGAGTTAGCTCAGACAAACCCGATGTGGACGAGGATCATATATTAACCCCTCCCCATCCATAGTGTGAAGGCAAATAGCGATAAAATATTATAAAGTGGCATGTAACGTGCGGCAGCATGCACTACACGAATCATATGGATCCTACACCCGAAGAAGTCACCGAAGCAGTTTACGGTAACAGCACAGCCACATACATTATATGAACGTCCAATATACGCAAAGTACATCTCATATATTTACCCCACAACGCGGAATCATATCTATCATCACGACGGACGCGATATTAGGGAGTAGTTGCGTGCTATTCTGCACATTGGTGTTGAGAGTAATTGCGTGTTATTCTGCACATTGGTGTTGGCTGCTTGAGGAGTACTCTGGCACGGACCAATTATGTCAGCACTGGCGGATCCAGGGAGGGGCCATTCCGGCCATGCCCCCCCCCCGAAGCGCTTAAAATGGGGGGGGGGGGCATAGTGTCTTTTGCCCCCCCCGAAACCAACAGAAGTCAACTAAATTAAAATGCAGTAACCTTTGCCGAGGTTAAATAGCGTCTGGATGAAAGAATCTCCAATTTTAAAGGATTTTGTATAATTGTTTGGAAGCCAGTATGGTAGCATAGTAGATTCTAACACACATCGAGGGTTCCATGCTGCTCAAGTTCTGCTTACAGCAAGAGTTGACAAAATCGGATCCGCCAGTGTACACGTGCACGAACGTTTACGTGGTACAAGACGTTGAACGTGAACGTGAACGTTTTGGTAAACAAGAACAAAAATCCGGTAACATAGGAACGGTGGAGGTAGGCTGGGGCCCCTAAACAGGAAATTATGTTGTCAATTATTATTTAATTTTAATTTTTATCGTTATTTTTTTAGATGGGCCCCTTTGCAAAATAGTAATCGAAATTCGGTGTATTTAACCAAAAATAGTGAGAGAATGGGCACCCTCCAAATCAGTTCCACCCCTCCCCTGATGCAATTCCTAGGTACGCCACTGGGGGAGGGGGGGGGGGAGTTGACGCCGAAAACCGAAAGTTGCCCCCCCCCCCCGAAACCGGTGGCGGTGGGCTAGATCCGCCAGTGTATGTCAGTATCCAGTAAATGAGACCCAGGTGCTGGAATTGTCCGGTATGGTATCATCTATAGCAGGTTCCATGAGGATGTATGTGTTGAACGTGGTTAGGCAGTTCCTAACCTAAATTAATACTCTCTTTGTGGTAGAATGCATGCTGTCGCAGCAAATCTACAGAAGAAAGTTTGTTACTCCGTGTGCAGATTACGTCGACTAATTCGTTTTCGAAAGGCCGATGCGGAAAGCATATACCTTGGTTAAGATTGACATTTATGGATAATACCCGAAATTAACACATATATTGGATGCATGGGTAAATTCATCTTGTGGTCCGAAAGCCAGCTTTCTACTTCCAACCATAACCTGTGGCCATTATTGATCACATAACCGGGAACAAAGGATGGGTACTTTGTCAGAATGTAAATTAATCCGAAGCACAATTTAACTGCATAACAATAGCTCATCCCATTGTACCATTCATGGGTGTAACCACTGGGGCTGGTGGGGACATTTCCTCCTGCAATTTCTGAAAAATGGCGATTTGTCCCCCTAAATTTATTTCGTGTCCCTCAAGCCTCAGCAATCTGGTATGATCGCCGCAAAATTATACTTACTTATTTATAAAGTGAAACTATCTATGCAAGATAATAAAGAATACTAGAAGCCGATCTAGCCAATCAACGGGCTTCACAGGCTATCTGTCGTCACAAAATCTCCGAGAGGTAAATCAGCAAACATTATACATTTTTGCTTCCAGGCCATTCTTGAATAACATGAACCTTGACCAACTTGTGTTTTCGCTTGGGTGGAAAATTGTGCTTTGTGAGGCAACAAATTTGCATTATCGCAAGGCTTTATACGTCTTAGGTTGCATTCGCTTGCGCATATATCGATATATCTTGAGCAAACGTAACTCTAGGAGTCTAGTTGTCCTTGCATGTCCAAGACGTACGTACGTCAAGTTAACTTCGTATTCGTATTCGTATTCAGCGACGAGTTCGCCAGAGTCGTATTTGTATTGGCATTGGCATTCAGCGACATTGGCATGATCGTTCGAATCAATGGGGTCTGAAAGTTGATAAAGATGTAGATGGCGCTGAGAGTCAATGGTCACCCAGCTTTCTTTGGCGAACCTAAAGCGCTATGTTTTGTGGGTTAGGGAGGGCAGAATCTTTATATTTAAAAAGCCTATTGTACATTTTGTAAGCAGCGTATGTTGTTTGCGCGTATTTAATTATGTTGAATGCACTTCAGACACGTCTAGTTTGCTGGAATATTTACCATTAGTGCGCTAGAAATTAGGAGAAGCAAGCCAGAAGTATGGGTGTATGTGCGGTTCCCGGCTGCCATAAACGTGATCCATCTATCAGGTTTCCAGCAGACTGCAAGGTAAGAAGGCAGAAAATTGATTTGAAAAACAACTATTGTTTGACTGCCTTTCTGTAAAAAGACGTAGTGGGAACCATTTAGGAAAGCACTGGTAAGGTACCTAGGCACATTAGGTACCAAGGTAAGTACCTATCTATTGTCCAGACTGTAAAGTATGGCACAAGGTTCACTGGGGCACATCAGCCCACAGTGAAAATATTCACGAATCCACACCAAGGGTGAGAAATTGACTCCAATCTGCACCACCCCCACCCCCAATCCATAGCCAGGAATTTGTCATGGCTAATACCTAACATGCTAAGATTGGATTGTTAGCCTACTTAATTTGAAACTAATAATTTGAGTTCCACCCATAAGTTATGTTCAGTCAAATTAATTTCACCAAAATTGCATTGCAGGTTAGGTTGGGCAGTGGGTATCTGGTCACCTAGAGCTAGGTACCTTACCAAGGTAGTTGTTCATATGGGCCCCATTAGGGGCCCACACCCACCTCTCAGGGAGCCTGCACTGCTTGGGGCACTGACTCCCAGGGGCCCACATCTCTTGTGGGTCCCACATGCTGCTTACCTTACCTTACCTTAAGTACCTATTGTCGGGTAAAAATTACGCCAAAAAGTTGGTCCTGATTATAACAAAACATTACCCTTTCCTTATCTCAGTCCTGTTGATTCAGATTAGAGTCGTTAGTAAAAAGAGAAGAAGGAAAATCACCCACACAAACACACACACAGATGCACATATCACATGCACCCATGCATACACAACACCCACACCCCACACTCACCCAGCAAATCTCACCAAAAGCCAGCACATGCATTTTTAACAGTAGGTGGGTAGAGATCTCTTACCTCGACCAGCTCTTCCTTCCTGCCCTTTGTGGATGCATGCCTTTCCCTTAATAAGCTTGAAAGTTGAGGTGTTGTGAAACTCCCATAAAAATCCCTATCACTATTCAAGTCCATAATTGCGCCTAGTAGCTACCACCGTAACGTGCAGTCAATAGCAAAGCACTTGCCAGCTCAGACGCGTATGTTCTACCCAAGCTAGTGGCCAGAGTCCGATAATTGGCGAGTTCCTGGCACACTGTAACCCATGAACAACTTTTCTTCAACACAATATTTCCGAAATCCTTGGCCTAAATGACTTGCAACCCTAATAAAAGCCACATGCCAACACCGACTCCCGGCAACCCCACGCAAAATGCACAGCAAAGATGGCCGACGCCTCTTCGTCGGGTGACCATTGCGTACAGCGCCGCCCTGGTGGCCAAATCGTAGCTTTCAGACCCCATTACCACAAATGCTTCTGCTTGTACTGAACACGCTGGAAGCAACTACATAGGTTTCACATGACCATTTTAACGGTCAAGGTCCAACGCAAGCCGGTTTGTTCGGTCGCCTCATTGCGCCCAATGTGCCGATCATTGCGAACACTTCGTTGTAAGACGTTCATACGAAATTAATGACATATTCAAATACATGATATTTGTATATCTGGATATTTCTACATATGCACAAGTTTAAAGTGCATATGGTTTCAACATAGCGAGCAACTATATTTTTTACACAACAGAGAAATACATATTGTCCAATAAAAGACCAAATTTTAACGTTTTATGCACATAATGCGATAGCGGCCAGTGGGGTGCTTCCTTAGACATCACTTCCGGATACAAAACGAGGGCGGGGGAGGGGGTTAAAAACTACCCTCTAGTCAGTAGTGTTCGGTTCAATATCGCAGCACCTGAATAACGAATTGACACATCAGAATATGTAAAAGCAAGCCGTTATCGTAAAAAGCCAACTAGCATCGGAGGCAATACGCAGATGCATTTATATTGACCAACCTTTTCACATTTGAACCGTAATTTTTGCGTTGAATTTGGTTGCACTTGGTTGCCGAAATCGGTTGTTGCCGTGCCGAAACAAACCTGCATGCCGAATACCATGCTCATTTTACTGAATTATAATGCACTATGCCGAAATTGATTGCACTATTTTTTAATGCACGCTGCCCGCCCGAATGTCTCCGTCTTGTGTCATGTTCGGACGCAATGTGCTGAAACGCCGAAATTGGATGCGCTTAATACTGAAATCAGTGCAGTTTGTTCAAACTTGCACGAAAAAAGGTGTAGATGGCGAGATTGAAGCGATATCGACCGAACGCGAGGTTCAGTTGCTATCGCTTCAATTTCCATCAACTGTGCGTCGTTCGACGTGGCTTGTTATGCGGTATCAGAAAGCTAAGCAATCGAATAATTTTTCAAGGGCAAAGGCCTAGCTGATCCTTCGGTCGCTTCGACTTTTTTCCGTTTTCGTTCAAACCTATGAAGATCTGGTATCAAGGGATAGCCAGTGGTGAACACTCTAGTAGCATTTCAAACCGGGACGTGTCAAGGTCAAAGGTTTGATTGAGTTCTTCGATGACCTTGCATTTCGTCGCGATGGCTTCAATTTGCAGAAAATGGATGTCATTCAACGTCGCTCGTTGCGCTGTCTCAGAAAGTTGATAATTCGCAATAATCTCGACGGGTTAAAATTCAAGCTGACTTTTTTTTCGGTCGCTCGCATTTTTTTTTGGGGGGGGGGGGGGTTGCCAAAGCATACCCAGATCCACTACCAAGCGATAGCCCATGGTGAACCTTCGAGTAACATTTTGAAACCGGGATATGTCTAGGTCAAACCTCAAGGTCAAAGGCTAGTTTGAATTTTTCGAAGTCCTCGCGACTCGTCGCTATGGGTTCAATTTGCACCAAGTGGGTGTCATTCGACGTGCCTTGTGCCCTGTTATGATGTCACGAAATCGAACTAATTTCAGAGATCAAAGGTCAAACCGAATTCTTCGGCCGCCTCGCATTTTTTATTTGCCCTAATCTACCCACACCTGGTATCAAGCAATAGTCCGTGGTGAACCTCATGTAATATTTCAAACCGGACATGTCAATGTCAAACCACAAAATCGAAGTTTAGTTTAAATTGCTCAAAGTCCTCGCGCCTTGTCGCTATGTCTTCAATTTTCATCACGTGGGTGTCATTCGACGTGCCGTGAGGTACTCTAGCAAACCGTTCAGAAATCACATTAATTTGCAGTCAAAGGTCGAGCTCATTTCTTCGGTCGCCCGGCGTTTCTTCGTTTTCTCACAAAGCTACCCATGTTTGGTGTCAAGAGATAGCCCGTTGGAAACCCTCGAGTAGCATTTTAATCTGGGACATGTCAGGCCAAGCCTCAAGATCAAAGGTTAGTTTTAATTCCTCGCGTTTCGTCGCTATGGCTTCAATTTGCATTATGCGGGTGTCATTCGACGTGGCTTGCCGTACGTTATCAGAATGTTGAGATGTCTAAATAATTTGGAAGGCGTCGGAGGTCCCGTGTGTGTACAATGATTGAGTGTAATAGAAATAGGAGGATCAAATCTGTTTTTGTTTGCAGCCATTGTGATGGCAGGCACTCATTTCCTGTACGACTAAGAGTTCCTTCAAGAAATCCGTCATAACCTGCTCGGACGGCGCTCTCATCCCTCGTTTTTAATTGACACTGCCACATTGCTGTTCCGGACGTACACAATTTTTTTAAATCTTCAAATTGTCTGCTTTCCTCTTAGTGGTTCCACGGAAGTTGTGAAATTTGCAAGAGAAAGCACACGTGAATTCATACGATTTTATAACCAGCCGGAGTTCATACCGCGAGAGAGCAATGTCGTAATCAGGGGTGGATCCATGAATTGTCATGGGGGGGGGGGGGGCACTTGTCTGGAGGCGCGCCATTTCTTTGGAGCGGCGCCACTGTGAAAGCACCTGGCGCCTCTGGCTGAAAGATTCGAGGGGGCGGGTTGCACTCGGTCCTTCCAGAAGGGGCGCCTTTCCTGCCAATGGGGTGCCTTTTTCTTTCATATGGGCGCCTTTGGCTGACAAATTCGAGCGGGTACACTGGAACCTTTTCAGAGGGGCGCCTTTTCCTGGCCGGAGGGACGCCACTTTCCATGTGGGTGACGCATGCCCTCAGTGCCACATCCTTTATGCGCCCTGGTTGTCATTGCATCGAAATGTCTCCCCGTAAAACAGGAAAGCACGGGAAAGGTTATGATATGTCTATATTTACTACAATAAAACCATCGTCCAATATTTTCTTTTTGCCTGCTACAAGAGGGCAACGTTTAACGTATTTACAGCATTGCTGTGTGATGATTGTGAAATCGAACCAGCACATACGACATAAAACTAAATGTTCATGTTCATAAAACTAGATTTTTTTTGGGTGGGGGTGGGGTGTAAGGGCTATACCTCTATCCTGTACAAATTTACCGCGTCCATGCTTTTTCCCCCATTTCGAAACCGTGGCTACACCCATGGGTCTTTCAATTACATTGATTTACAGCCTTGAAATGGTTCTTTCAGATGTGGGCCGCGTGCCATCCAAGAAGGCGTCGACAGAACTTCTGGTAGCTTACCTGTCCAGTAGGCGGCAAAGGATGCGGAGTCTTTCGTATCCACGGTATCGCAGAAAAGTGTACAGGCTGCCATGAGGAAATACCTGGATGCGCTCAGCAAGAAGAAGGCGTGAGTCGTATTGAAGTGATGTGTGGTGTTTGAAAGCTTTTCGTAGGTGCCTGCGTCTTGCCTGTTCATACCAGTATGGACTTCTGCTGTTCCCCCATGCAAACGCTGGTACTTGCAGATAGGGTGTCGCGAATGAGATGAATGGGATACTGTAAGGTCATGTGGATGTTAAAATAAACGGATTTTTGTATGTGATTGACCTATGGATTTTTGAATCGGGTTAAATATATGGCTTAGACTGTAACGCTTCGATGGTTTGAGAGGAATGAAAGCAATGAGTTCAGCAAGTTTAAGTGATTGCTGAATGCTGACGTGGTCGGATGGTTGTTTTGTCGACATATATGGAATGTTTGCACAAATCACCAAGCATTGGTTTATTCCTGTCCAGGGGCCACAACAAGACCCAACTGCTCACCATCCAAGTTCCATTAGCCGGAAATGGTCACCAAACTATGTGCCCAGATATAGAAAATGACCACCAAGCTTTTGTGCCACCAAGAAGTGATGTGACGTGCCTCTGGTAATAGGGAACAGTGATCTGTAACGTTTTGAGTAGTTTTTTTTTTCATGCAAAGCTATGCACTTGCCTGCCTTTTCTGCCAGTGGGGTGGCAAGTGCGACACGTGGTATTACCCCACATACCCAGTGGCGTCACCACGAAATTCTTCCGGGGGGCGGGGGGCAAGGTCGAAAGGGGGCCTCCTGCTCCCCGAAAGGGGGCCTCCATTGTGCTAGGGTCTCATATTGTTTTTAGGCTCTTATTACGGTTCGAGAATGGGGAACATGATTTCATATGGGTGTTTTGTTTGTTCTTGGCATGGTGCATCATTTACTCAAAACGCAAGTGCACTAATTATTGTCGCTGAAAACTGGGCCATACTAGTATAAATAAGTAATATTTGGATAAATACCTAAATGCTAAAACAAACCAACGTCTCAATGCTTTCTCGACCAGAAGAATCTTCCCGCTGGCCTCTAGATTGCAGCGAGCTGGCGGGGCTGGTGCTAAGCATGTCTTACAGATATCTGCCATTGATCAACCCACTTTTTTAAGTCCTCCAAGTCTAACTGAATATAGCTAGATTCATCACTACTGTTATTCATTCCCACCAGCTTGATGTCATAAGCAAAGCTTGAACGATCATTGCTCAGTCTTAGGACGACAATTTCGCAAAGGTGACAACGAGAAGTGGATTGATTTGGTTCTCTGAGCGCCATCGTAGGAATTTGTTTATTTTTATAACATTTGGTACTGGCTGCAAGGCAACTGTCACACGAGCTAAAATATATCCTCAGCGAATAAATTCACGGTAAGAACAAGCATTGAACAGCAATGCATAAATGGCAATGCAACAATGCAAATGTCAGTGCATACATAATGCAAAACGTTCAAATTCCACGCCGTCACGCCCATGGTTTTCGCTGTGCTGTACCGTTTTGTAAATGACGTTGAGAAGGTATGGAAGCTGGGAAGCTCCAATCATGCAGGCTGTAATAACAGAAAAGAAGTTTGCTGGACGAAAATACATTTAAAAACATCATTCATCCCATTTTATATAGGGCATGGATGTTGTTTTGTATGCTTGTGAGGGGTAATTTGTCCCCTCAATGTTGGCTTTGCCCCATGGGCGTATGTTTCAGAAAATTATTGAGGGACCAGTGGAGTACCTATATTTGCGTCAAGCAGGAGGGTGGAAATGGATTTGCGGGGGGGGCACCTACGCCCATTAAAAAGTCCTTGGATTTCGACCGCTCTTTTGTCAAAGGGGACATTTCGAAATAATATAATTAGTGATCAACTAAATTGTCCTGTGGAGGGGCCTAATCTACCACTATGGTTTCTGATCGGTCGGATTTCAACCCTAACTCCACCACCCAGTTCTAAGGTTTTCTTTTGGTATCCCTTGATAAGTCACCTCACACTGCTGAAATTACACCTATACCACAAAAACCGGATCGGTATCCCAAAAAATCAAGCTGGAGCCCTCCAAAAAAGGAGGGATTCCAACAAATGAATGTCCGGGTCAGAAAAATGGCTCTGGAGCACCGAACAGTTTCTTCCAGATGCCTTCAAAAATTGCGTATGGCACCGAAAAGCATACCGGATCTCGAAAAAGTCGAGGTGGGATACAAAAACATGGCGCCAGAGGCTCGAAAAATCAGACCGGGATTCACACTTTAAAAAAACCTAGAAGAGATCCACAAAAATTGCGTTGAGCCCAGAAAACTGGCGTTGGGTCTCCGGAACCACGCGCCTGGGCGCGATAAGTCGCGCTGGGACCCAGAAAAATCGCACCGAAGCCCCAAGATCGTGCTGGGGCCCCATAAATGTGCGTCAGAAGCCCGACATATACACAGCGTGACCCTAAGAGTACAACGGTGCCCGAAAATACAACTAACCCTCCAAAGCGCACCGAGTCTCCCAAATAGCGATAGGGCCTTAAAACATGCGTTGCAGCCCTAAATAAACATACCGGGAACTCTAAAAAAATACACTGCTAGCTCGCAAGGCGCACAGGGGCCATGATAACGCACAAGGGCCTGAAAAAGAGGCTGGGGCCACAAAAGGCAACATGGTTCCAAAACGTACAAAAAGACCGGGACCTAAGTAAACACATCGGGACCTTCGAAAACGCCCTGACACGTAAAAAAATACTCGGTGCACAAAAAAGCAACAAAACCCTAAAACGAGCAGGGTTTCGAAAACGTATTAGGCCCATGACTTCAATTTAAAATGTATTACCCACCACTTTAAAATATAAAATTTCACAATTTCAGGCATTCCAGTTCATAGCACCCGGTCGCCACGACGGCAACGTCATCAGTGCACGGGCACACCAAACTTTCGCATTCGGTGCATTCGCCACACTTCGTGCGATGCTACGGTTTCTGCTAGGCCTTCTGCGTTTTGCTAATTGCTGCCACATGATAGACTTGCGCCATATTTGACGTGATGGAATGCTTCGTATGGGCGTTCGCTGCGAAAAGTCGATTGATTAAATTCGAGCATTAGTTTCCTGCTTCCCACATTTTCTGGTAGTTATGAAATGCGGATTCCGCTGAGCTTTGATGCACTTCATATGTTTGCTGCTATCCTCCCAGATTGGCTACCGAACCGAGGCCCTGCCTCAGCGTTCTTTTTTGGACCCGTTGCGTCTTTCTTGGTCTATGATTGTGTATTATGGCTCCAATCTATTTTTGTTAGGGGCCTAACACATTTTCAAACCCCCTGCTCGTTTTAGGGTCTGTTGCATTTTTGTGCATCGATGATTTGTTGACGTGTCAGGGCGTTTTTGAAGATCCCGATGTGTTTATTTAGCGCCCGGTCTTGTTTGTTTTGGAACCATGTTGCCTTTTGCGGCCCCAGCCACTTTTTCAGGCTCTTGTGCGTTATCATGACCCCTGTGTGCCTTGAGAGCTTCCGGTGTATTTTTTGGACCTCCCGGTATGTTTATTTATGGCTGCAACGCATGTGTTAAGGCTATGTCGCTTTTTGTGAGACTCTGAGCGCTTTGGAGGGCCAGTTGTATTTTTGGTCCCCGTTGTGCTCTTAGGGTCCCGATGTGTTTATTTTGGGCTTCTGACGCACACTTGTGGGACCCCAGTACAATTTTTTGGGCTTCGGTGCGATGTTTGTAGGTCCCAGAGCGACTTACCGCGCCCAGGCGCGTGGTTCCGGAGACCCAACCCCAGTTTTCCGGGCTCAATACGGTTTTTGTGAATCTTTTCTGATTGTTTTTAAAGTCCTAATCCTGGCCTGATTACTCGAGCCCCTGGCGCCATGTTTTTGTATCCCACCTCGATTGTTCGAGATCCGTTATGTTTTTCGGTGCCGTACGCAATTTGTGAAGGCATCTGATAATATGTTCGGTGCTCCAGAGCCATTTTTTTACTTGGGCATTTAGTTGTTGGAATCCTTCCTTATTTTGGAGGGCTCCAGCTTAATTTTTTTTCGGATACCGATCCGGTGTTTGCGATCACACTGTACTTACTTGTGGCCCTCGACACCAATTTTTGGGAGCCTCGACGGGAATACCGACGGGAATTGTGGGTCCCGAGCGCGATATTTGGGGGGCCCGGTTCGAGTTTGTGGGACGCGTTGTATTTAGCTGTGGCCCCAACGCGATTTTGGCGGTTCCTGTTGCAATTTTTCGGGCCTTGGAGCGAGTTTTCCGGGGCTCGCCGTATTTATTTGGAGACCCATACGCGAATTCTGATGGACCGACGCGAATTTTGGTGGCCCCAGTGCGATTTTTGAGGCCCCGGCACGATTCTTGGGAGCTTATCCCTCTCAGGATGGAGGGGCATTTGCTTTTGATTTTTGTGGCAGCTGCAACTTTTGCGGCGCGACCTTCTGGGCCTCCAGTGTGATTTTCAAGGGCTGCGACGCGACTTTTTTTTTAGTCCATTTTGGGCCCTGACGTCATTTTCTTGGATCTCTAGCGCGAGCTATAGCGGCCTCGACACTTTTTGGAGGTCCAATGCGTTTTGGGGGCTTTTGGCGTCATTGTTGGGCCCCCAGAGTGATTATCCATGTCCGGATTGTTTTTCGTTGCTCCGGCTTCATTTGTTTTGGTCCCAATGAGACTGTTGGGGCACGGTACGACCTGTCGTGCCTCTGGCATGGTTTTCGTGGTCCGGGCGTGAATTTTTGGTACCCCCAGGCTCAGCGTAATTTGCGGGCGCTCCAGCCGGATCGTTTGGGGCCCATATCGTGATTTTAAAGTACCTCGGCACGACTCATACTATTTCTTAGGGGCTTCTTGCAAATTTGCAAATTCTTCTTCTTCTTGCAAATTACAGGCCTCCTGTCGCGTCTTAAGGGTCTCGTCTCATTTCCTAGAGCCTATCTACCGGTTTTCGACGTCTCCTTGTGTGTCCTACCCTCCTCCATATTCAATGGTCCTCCTCTCCCGTCTTGGAGGGCCTCCTGTTGCATTCTGGGGCCCCTTTAACATGGCATGGGGCTTCCTCTCATCTTCGAGGGGCATTCTCTGCCAAATTAGGCACCTCCTGCCACGCCTCGTGGGCCTCCTCCTTTATCCTAGCAAAGCCTTACCCGTCTTGAGGGGATCTTCAATTTTGGAAACCTCACCTCCTTCCATACCTGCTACTACTCCCATCTTAAGGGCCTCCTCTCATTTCCTGGGAACTCTTTTTCCGGTCTTCGGGGCCTCATTTGGTCCTGGAGACCTACTCCTTCTTGAGGGACTCCTCTCGAGTCCGGCAGGGTCCTCATTTCTCTTCTAGAGGCCTTCTTTTTCAAATTAGGGGCCTCCTCTCATGTCTTGGGGGCCTCCTGCTCTGCGTGTGGATTCGATCTTTACCCATCTTAAGGGTAGTCTCTTATCTCCTGGTGGACTCCTCTTCTCTCCCAGGCGCCTCCTCTGCCAAATTACTGGCAACCTTTCCTATCTTAGTGGCCTTGTTATTTCCCGGGGACCTTCGTAGCCGTATTCGAGCCTTCTTTTCCGCCTGGGAGCCATCTCTCTTATCGAATGGCCTTTCTCTCCTATTTTAGGGGCCTCCTCGTTCATCATGGGGTCTCATTTCCACTATTGTGTCGTTCTCTTCCGAAGTAGGTGCCTCCTGCCACGTCTCTGGATCATCCTTTTCTATCTCGGTGGAACCTCACCCGTTTGGGGCCTGCTTTTGCGTCTCCGAAACCTCATCTCATATCCACTGGCTTCCTTTTCCGTCTTAGGGCTTCCTCTCATATTCTGGGGCCTCCCTTCCGGTATTTGGGCTTCCTTTGCATTCTGGTTTACTCCGTGCCATTTTTGACACTCTCTTGATTTCTGGGGACTCCTACCCTCTCCTAGGTGACTCCTTTGTCAAATTAGGGGCCTCCTCTCACGTCATGGGGGCCTCCTCATCTGTGTTTGGAGCCTCATTATCCTCTTAGCAGGGTGCTTTTGCGTCCTAGTCCTAGATCCTCTCTTCTAGGGTCCTCCTCTTAAAAAATATGGGCCTCATCTGGCTGGTCTCGGTGGCCTTCTCTCATTCCTGCGGAGACCTTCTTACCCGTCTCGGGGCCCCTCTTGCGTCCGGATAAATCTCCCCTATCATGTCTTAATTTTATATTGTAGGGGCCTCCTCTTCTATCTTTGGAGGCCTCGTTTTCCAAATTAAGAATATCCTGTCACCCATCGGAAGCCTTTTCGTCTTACCTGGGTGGCTCCTTGCCCGTCTCGGTGGCATCCTTTCCGTCCTGAGGGAATCCTTTTTGTCCTGGGGGCCACCTCCCAATCTCTGTTCTACGTCTTAATCTCTGTCCTTTTCGTCCTGGTTGGTTGGTTATTGGTTTTACGACACGTCGACTGTTGAGTCATATAGCGTCGCCAATCTCTCACGCCGATTGGTCGCGGGCGAAGAGTAGCGACAGGTGAGACTCGAACCCACAATCTTTCGATTCTGAGACGAGCATCTTACCCCTAGACCACTCGTCCCCCCTTTTCGTCCTGGGGGCCTCCTCCAAATATCTGTTCTACGTCTTGGGGCCTCCTTTTCGTCCTTGGGTGCATACTTTTCGTTCTGGGGGCCTCCTTTTCGTCCTGGGGGCCACCTCCAAATCTCTGTTCTACGTCTTAGTGGCCTCCTTTTTTGTCCTGGGGGCCACCTCCCAATCTCTGTTCTAAGTCTTAGGGGCCTCCTTTTCGTCCTGGGGCCTCATCCCAATCTCTGTTCTACGTCTTGGTGCCTCATTTTCGTCCTTGGGTACATCCTTTTCGTCCTGGGGGCCTCCTCTCAATCTCTGTTCTACGTCTTGGGGCCTCCTTTTCGTCATGGGGTCTCCTTCTTGTCCTGGAGGGCCTCCTCCCAATCTGTTCTATGTCTCTTATAGAGACCTGATTATATTTCCTGGGGGCCTCGTCAGTTTTGGGGCCTCCTTGACAGCATTATCTTCTGTCCCGTCGGCCTCCTTGCTCACCTTTTTTGCTGTGCATTTCCGGATAGGGGCCTCCTCAAATTTCAGGGGGGGGGGCGGCGCCCCCAGTCTCACGGCAGGGTGGGGGCGATTTCCCCCGCTGCCCCCCCGGTGGCGACGCCCTTGCACATACCACCGCCATCGTGCGGTATACTACGAAGTCATAAAGCATACGGTTCTTTAAAAGCGTAAGCTGCGACTGTGCACGCACCAACGCAACCTTGACCGCTCCAGAGTGGGTGCTGTATAACCCATGCAGTTGATGCGCCCCCAACCCCCAATAACAACCAACTCCATAGTAACTCACACTAAAAATGTTATCCGAGGTCAATAAGTTCAGTGACTTTGAATGGCTTCGAGCAGCTCGTCGAGCTGTGTAGCCACTTCAGATGAGTTGACCACCACCGTATCACGTCCAACATTAGCCACCTGAGGCAACAAGCAAGGTTAATTGCCGATAAGTCGCGAGTTCGTCGAAAACTGACCTGCTCCTCCTTATGTCAGATCAGTGACTTGCCATGACATTTCCAACTTCTTTATACCACGAAGTTCCCAAATGATACCCATCAGGAACACGAAGCGGAGACGCACGGACGCAAACAGTTTTTCCGTGGCCACAAAGAACTTCCGAGGGGACTGATGCAGGACTCTGTACGGGAACTCTGTCTTACTCTCTGTACGGGAACCGAACAGTATAGGCGAACACAGTTGTGACCAGTGCCGTCTCACTTTTCATTCGTGGTATGATAGTTCCGAATACTTAAATTATCTTTAAATTGCTTCATCAGACCCTCAGGGGATCAATTGAATCAAGCAAGAACTCCGAAGATCAATTGTAGGCTGGCCTGCCGACATGTTCACGATGTCATCCTGAATGATGTCTTAGAGGTTTGCCACGGATCTGTCTCTGAATCAGACATAAGATTATTCAAGCGGTTCCAGACACCTTGACCCTTTATCAATCAGTCCTCATGCGATACTGTTGATACTGATGAAGATTTTGTGAACTCTTAGTCATCGACATCGCCCTCCAGGAACTGAAAGTCCACACTGACATTCTTGAAGTCGACCCTGGACAGCGGAAGTCATCCTCGTGAAGGCTACGAAGAACTACTCCAGCTGGCGTACATCTTCCTGGCAGAACAACTTGGCCAGCTAACTTCAATCAGGCTCGATGGATGGCAAAATGGATTTACTGGACGAAACTGATGACGAGCTTGCGGCCCTTGCCATCTTGGACAGTTACCTGGAGGTTTCAGGAGAGCGGAACATGACGAAAAATCTGACAAGGAAGAGATGCGGCAAAGACTTCAAAATGCTGGAAGTCGAGAAGATCCGGTTGAGCGCCCTTGGCGGACTTTGTTTCCGAAGAATCGGTGAACCTGACTAAGTCCCTGATGGATTCCGGTTTGGAGCCAACGTCCTTGAATAATGATCCAGAAGACTGGGGGACTGATGGAAACTACCAGTTGGCACTGAAAACTGTGAAGTCCCTGAATGTGGTCAATTGCATTGCTGAGCGCGGCAGCACCCGAAGCTTCAACTCGTCGATCATGACGAAGGTGGGGGTGGGGAAGGACCGGAAACGGTTCCTGATGGTGACTCGCTAGCATTTGCGGGAAATTCCGATGAGAAAGGATGGGCTGTCGAAAGTGGTGTTTCATCATTGTATTGATTTCCGCATGGTACTTCAGTTTGATTAGAAATAAAAATAAGTTGTTGCACTAAATGGAGAAATTTATGATTTTGAGCAAATTCTAAACTCCTTTTTCTCCGAAATTGGCTTCAACGATCATTAGATGTGTAACGAGGGCGTGATGTACCTGCGTGAAGAGGGAACGCTGGAATTTTGGCTCTGCAACACCCTACTGTTGGGTGGCCCCGACCAATTTTTGTCGAGGTCAAATGTAGAGTTCTAGAATCATGCACGGAAATTGAGGATTCAGGATGAAATGCAAAATGTGGTCACACCGGTTCTGAGGTACCAACTGAAGGGGCATATGCGGTTGATGTTGCATCGGCAAAATGAATTATACCCTTGGTGTTCCATGCGACAAAAATATTCTCAATTACCTCTCAATGTTATCTTCAAAAAGGTGCCTCTCAAAATCTCCGGAGTAAACAGCCCTTCACGAAGTAAAGAGGCTCCCTGAAATACCAAGAGTACACTAGGCTTTTCATTCACCTAGTACGTCACAGAAATATCTCGAGTGGATGACGTGCCACTTTATTTTCACCGAATGAGGCCTAGCTCTACGGACATGACTGCGGCCAGCATCACCCAGACCATCGGCGCACGTATCGAAACCGACGCAAGTGGTTTCAGGAAGCACTCGCCGCGTACGTGGCTGGATAAATGCGACTCAAAACTATCGCCCACTTTTCGCAGCGGTATTCACAGAATGTACAGGCATGGCATCCACAACGCTGGTACATATCGGTATAAATGACTTGACGCGCGGCCACGGAGCGGCACGTGCGCGCGAGCCTTACAGCACGGCCGCTGGCCGCGGCGCACGCATAAACACAACAACGGGCGACTCTCGGCGGTCGCCAGATTATGCGTCGGACAGTTTCTTCAGCATCTCGGGCGACAGTTTGGGCTTCTGCGCCACCTGCGGCTTCACCCTGGCTCGCGGCCGGAACGAGCTGACGCCGGCGGCGGGTGGCGGCGCGCCTGGCTCCGGCCGGGCAGGCACGAGCACCACGCCGGCGGCGGCGGCGGCGGCGGCTGGTGTCGCGCGCACCGCGCCGGGCGACGTGTGTCCGCCGCGCTTCAGCGTGCACTGGTTCTGGCGCGCGAACGTCTCGGCGGCGGTGGTCGCCGCGTCGGGCGGCGAGCCGCGCGCCGACCCAACCGACTCGGGCGGCAGGTCCATCACCAGGTCGGGCGTGTGTTTGGCGCCGCGCCGCGCGGCCGGCGGCGGCGCCGGCGACGCCGACGAGCCGGACGAGTCGCGTGACGAGCTGCGCTCGCGCGGCGTGCTGGCCACGGCCAGCGTCTCCCACAGGGCGCGCCGTGAGCGCACGCTGGCGGCAGACTCGGCCGGGGACGGCGCCGGCTGCCGACGCGCCTCCCACGCGGCGCAGACGGGCGCGCGCGGTGTCGGCAACTCCGGCGAGCCGCCGCTCGCCTCCTCAGACATCTCGGCGGCGCGCAGCGTCTCTGTCACCAGCTCGATCTGACGCATGGCTCTGTCCAGGTCGCCGGTGCTCGCCTCTGGGTCGTCGGCGCCCAGGTCGGACGTTTCGGAGCGTGCCGACGGCGAGCTGGCCGCGCCCGACGCGCACGACGCGTCCCCCGACTGGCCGCTGTCGTGGCCTGACGTGACCGACAGGTCGGCTGGACTGAGGTGCTCCGCCGGCGTCTCCGTCCCCAGCTCAGTCATCAGCTCGACCTCCGGCTCCGGTATCGGCTCTGACGTCAGCGCGGTGCCTAGCGCCGGCGGCGGTGTCTCCTCGGCTGGAGCCGGCGCGTCAGCCGGCGGCGAGCCAGTCTCGGTCGGCGACACCGGCGGAGAGCCCGTCTCGGCTGTCAACGCCGGCGCCTCCTCGCGCCCGGTGTCGCCGCCGGCGGCCTGTGCCACCGGCGCGAACGTCACGTGACCAGACGCGACGGTCATGTCGAAGGTGTCGGGCCGCTCCTCGGGCAAGACGGCGGCGCTCGAGCTGACCGAGTGCTGCAGAGTGGGCCGGTGGTGGCGCGCCCGGTCGGTCGGCGGCAGCGAGAGCGACGCAGCCAGGGGCATCGGAGGGGACGGATCGGCCGGAGGGGCGGTGGCGAGCCGCGCGCCCTACCAGGGTTAGAGAGGCGTTACGTCTGACGTCTGGGCCGCCGGCCGGCGCCGCATCAGGTACACACGGTCAATGCCAAAAATATCACATCGTCAAGTATAAAACGTTACAACACACTGCGCCGTGGCGTTATGGCCCCCCGACAGACGAGAGCAAGGCTACGCAGCGACAGCCTGCCACGTGCCGTGTAGATCTGCATCCCCCGCACAGTTCACCAAGGCAGTACGGCGAGACGAGTTAGCGAGAAGGAGGCGCGTGCGTCACACCACAACACCGAGGCGGAGGCGGAGGTGGGCATGCAGAGGCGACGCGGCACAGGTCCAGGTCGTACGGACAGCGGAGGAGGCGACGCGCTGCCCACTAGCGTCACGCGGCCGTCGCTACACGTGCGTCTCGGTTACCTCGGGGGACTCGCCGACGTCGGGCGGCTGCGGCTGCGGCGCCGGCGCCGGCGCCGGCGTCGACACCGACGACACGCCAGACGGGGACGGGGTGTGGGTGGGAGTGGACGAGGCGGCCGGCGCCGTCGAGCCGCTCGAGACTGACGCGCGCGGCTGGCTGCTCGCGTCAGACATGCTGCTGCGGTCCTCATCCCTGCCGCAATTAAGTCAGGTCAGGCCAGGTCAAATGCCACAAGATGCGCCGGAGATCTCGGTTGAGCGCATAAGCCGTAAACACGCCTCGCTATTTCATTCGACTTTCGCCGTTATTCCACAAACCGGTACATTCTATAAAGTCAGGTTTCAATGTTGCGGTCACGCTGCTTGACCTATGTGCTGTCAATGCGCCATCAAACCACAGCAACCAACGTCTCTGTCACATCACGGATCGAATGAAGTCACTGGCTCAATTGAATGGCACAATATACCGTTGACCTGTCATGCATATCTCGGGATCAAAGCACCATATCCAGGTGTACGGTACTAAGAGTTCCAAACCTGGCCTCCCGACGTTACGCTATTTGAGGGTTTCTTGACAGAAGGATGCCGTAACACTCGACCCGGGATGCCTTTAAGCTTGCATCGGACGAATAACCTTACCATGCTAAATATACACAAACGAACCAAGAAAAACCAAACGCCAGTGTGGATAATATCAAACGTAGACAATGAATGGGTAGAAAAAGATGTTCTAGTACAGACGGCTACATCGACCGACCTTTACGAGACAGGGCAAATTGGTCACAAGAAGCTATGTCTCGATGAATACGCTGCGAGTTGAATACCGTGATCGTGACACTGAGTTTTCGGACACGGCATGAACTCGTTTTTCAGTAGCACGTACGGATGAACGTCATGTGAGGTTAGGTTACGCTAGCTTACACCGCAACAGTATGCCGACCTGATTTGGACTGTCATGCACCGGTTAGGGCACAACCAGGGTTAAGCTAGACGAAGACCATTTCCTTACACTGACCTGATTTTGAGCATGATGTATTTGTCGGGCACGAGACCGTCGTGGCCGCGGAAGGCGCCGCGCCACCAGTCGGACGACACCTGTCTGTACAATGTCAGCACGTCTCCGCAACGAAAACTCAGCTCTCGTGGCGATCGGGCCGTGAAGTCGAATTGCGCCACCGCCTCCAATTGCTCACTCTCTGCGGACACGGCCGGCCGTCAGGAGGACGACAGCTGGGCGTCAGGAGAGGGAACGACAGCCTGGAGTCAGGAGATGGAAGAGACGACAGCCTGGAGTCAGGAGAGGGGACGACAGCTGGGCGTCAGGAGAGGGGACGACAGGCGGACGTCAGGAGAGGGAAGGGACAACAGCCAGACACCAGGAGAGGGAACGGATGACAGCCGGGCATCAGGAGATGGAAGAGACGACAGCCTGGAGTCAGGAGAGGGGACGACAGCTGGGCGTCAGGAGAGGGGACGACAGCCTGGCGTCAGGAGATGGAAGAGACGACAGCCGAACTTTAGGAAAGGGAACGACAGCCTGGAGTCAGGAGAGGGGACGACAGCTGGGCGTCAGGAGAGGGGACGACAGCTGGGAGTCAGGAGGGGACGACAGGCGGACGTCAGGAGAGGGAACGACAGGCGGACGTCAGGAGAGGGAAGGGACAACAGCCAGACACCAGGAGAGGGAACGGATGACAGCCGGGCATCAGGGGAGGGAAGGGACGACAGCCGGGCGTCGGGGAAGGGAACGATTTCCGGAATCCAAATCAGCGGAATGAGAAAATAAGAAGGAATCAGATGGCGATGTCATCCGGAAGACACGCTTGTGAGATCAAAATCTGGATAAGCCGTCGTCATCAAGTAATCATAGCAGCACCTTTCCGTGCAGACATGGCACGAAGGCGCAGTTATTGGCACAACACGTCCTGCTACACCGGCCATGATGCCGTTACAAGCTCACCAGGTAAGACAATATATCGCACAATTTACGATGTCAACATCGCACGATACCGATAACCACGACACATAAGTGAATACCATGATATATGGCCTGAAACAGTGATGGTCTGTAAGTGGGAGCAGTTCACCATGTTGACGTACATGCTAACCCAGGATGGCTAGGCCAGACCAGATGATACGACACTATCAAACATGAATATTGGCCATCAGCACAATGGCCGACACAGCCCACACCGGCCGCCACGACCGGGGAGCGTAGGAGCGACGCCAGCTGCCCGAACAGATAGCCAGCCGTCACAGCTCTACACTATACCAGTGTCGGGGTAATGTGTCGGCGCGATCCGTCCCGTCTCGAGAGGTGGTGGTGACAAGCGCCGACAGTCTGTCCCAGGTGAGCCATTCAGCCGTCACAGCTCTACACTACACCAGAGTCGGGGTAATGTGTCGGCGCGATCCGTCCCGTCTCGAGAGGTGGTGGTGAAAGCGGAAGTCTGTCCCAGGTGAGCCATTCAGCCGTCACAGCTCTACACTACACCAGAGTCGGGGAAATGTGTCGGCGCGATCCGTCCCGTCTCGAGAGGTGGTGGTGACAAGCGCCGACAGTCTGTCCCAGGCGAGAGCCATTCAGCCGTCACAGCTCTACACCACACCAGTGTCGGGGTAATGTGTCGACGCGATCCGTCCCGTCTCGAGAGGTGGTGGTGACAAGCGCCGACAGTCTGTCCCGGGTGAGAGCCATTCCGTGCAAACACGACCATTCGATAACACCCAACCATCAGCCCTGGCTGTACTGTCTTCGGTATCCCCCAACGCCATTGTGAAAATATTGCAGTTTCACTAACAATTGGAAGTTTCCGAACACTTGTTTAGTGTTTGTCCCACATTTAGTGGTGTGTGAAAGAACACTGCTCATACACAATACCTTGTGCATCAAACGTAATTGCTTTTTTCACTCCAGAATACCGCCTTAAATCTATTTACTTGCTGTTGACTCGTTGAGCTAAATATGTCAAGAATATCCATTGCCTACGCAAATTAAGCAACGAAGTGCCTCATTCATTCCCCTAGACTTCATGAAATGAGCATGCCGAGCAAAGTTCAAATCAATGCGCGACATAATTCTTAACTAGGGGGAAAAACGCAAGCGTACAAAAACAAATAAAACGTGCCACTTACTGCCAAATATCTGCATGCTTATGTCCCGTTCCTTTAGAACGGAATCTGAAAAGGAGATTCGGAAAACATGAGACGTTCCGTACATCAGACGCCTCTGGAAAAAAGCTATCGGAGCAAGCTAAAACAAGCATGTTCAGAGCGAATGTTGGAGCAGCAGTATGCATGCGCGTTAGAGGGGCAGGGTCATATCGGAACCAACCACGTGCTCATTATGTCTGGCTACAATCAAAACAACAAATGACCGACAATGGCGATAAGGGTACAATATGGACAGAACTTAACATCAAATACATCCAAATAAAATCAGGCTTCAGTAGTTAGTACCAACAGCTGTAGCTACATTACCTGAAGTCATGCCCAATATACCGCGCATTACGGCCAATTCAGCACGCGTATTCAGCCACCAGCATTCAATACCGACCGTGTGGTGAAGCTTCTAGCTAGCGATAGTGCTCCCAGAGTGCAAAATGACTTCTTGGGGAGCCAGAAAGACGTTGAATGAGAGGCTGTTTTTATCAGGTGTATCAGGTATATCCTATTGAGACCCGCTTCTTGAAAAGAAAGCAGGTAGAGTCCTGTGAATGACATGTGGATATGGAAAAGATTGGACGTACTGGTTTGGAACAGGTGAAAGCAGGGTTGGATTTGGCCTTCATATTTATGGATTCGGAAAGCATAGTTATTGTCTGTTAATGGAACCCAGGGGTTGGACAACTGTGTGGAATGGTTACTTCAAAAACAAATCTTCATATTGGCATAGCTTAGGTACGAAATTTTGTGTTCCAATCTGATACGAATGTATGCGAGACGAAACAAAATCGAATTGCATGGGATGCCGCCATAACCTTATTTAACAACAATGAATTAACATACTGTGACTGGAATACACATGTGACAAGAACCCACAGGCTCCGGGTGTTACGCAAGTACAATGTGCCCTGGTCAATTCGTTTTAAACAACGCTGTCAAACTTTCGTAGGATAAAAGATAATATTCCGAAGAGCGCACTGTTCTGGGCGGCAAATATTCGGAACATGACTGATTTATCGGGCGAGTATCGTCTTAGGTGGAGATCTCGACCCCCCTTGTCCTCCCCACTGCCAGCACCAGCCTACGGGGTATCTCCGACGGAGGCCACACGCGACATCTCTCGTCCTGCAGAGGCCAACAAACCCACCATCTCGTATTCCTTCGCCGTAGCCTCATTTCGATGTGTATCAATGCAGTACATTAGCGGACGCCACCGCGGACACTTTGGTGAAGCGATCATATAAATGTAATCGTATCATCGGCGACGTTCAGAATCAGTTTCAATAGCACAGTCGCAAACTGTAGCCATATAACATAATCTTACTCTGGCATCTGTTCTTGTCAGTGAGTCACGTTTTGTATCCCCATGACTACTGACCTATTATTACTACTGATGGGCTCGTCAGCTGGTGATTTACACACCCCTTTTTGTCATATTACTGCTCCCGGAGGGAATCGCACAATGCCTGTAGATCATTGACGTCAACGTCAGCTCTCACCGCTTTGCGATGACAATCGGCCAGGTTATCACCGTGCTCGGTGGATGTCCGACCAGACTCTCGTCCTCGGAGGACACCAAATCCGATCCTCACCATCTTCGGTAACCACTCAGTCCGGCTATTATCATTTTCTGAAGACACTACCCGGTGCGCACAGTCCTCGGAGGACACGCAGCCCGGCGCTCACCGTCCTCGGAAGGCAGCTCCAGGTCGGGGTCGTCGACCGTGCTGGCCACGTCCGACGGCGCCTCTCCGATGTCGTCGTTCTCGTCCAGCGCCTTGCTGATGTACTTCTCGTACACGATGCCGCCGTCGCGCTGGAAGATGTCCTCGTGACAGAGGATGATGTGCTTCATCAGCTCGTTGACCAGATTCTGGTACTGCACCTGGTCCTTGTCCTCGGGAATGGGCAGCAGGGTGGGGCCGAAGCAGATGGCCAGGTTGTACGGCTCCATCATGTTCTCGTCGCTGAACTCCGACAAACTGAAACGCACGCGCGGGGCGGTTCGGTCACACGCCGCACAGGCTCCGGGCGCCAAGGTGGTGGCTGACGCCGGCCGCCCGCGATTGTGGGCAACTCGCGTCGTGTCATCTGTTCAATTTGTGTGGACAGGATCACGTCGTTTGACCTCAATGATGGCAACGACTGGCGATGAGCCTGTCACACCATTGCGACCCGCGGACCCCTGGACTCAGTTTACTCACGGGCAGATGAGTCGAGAGACAACAAGAGGGAATAAGCAATTGAGTCCACACACCCGTTATGACGGCGGCAGGAGGCCGATGGGGCGGTGGTGTGACGAACAGTTGCATTTCGTTGCATTTGGGCACCCATGTTGGCAAAGCACCCCGGAAATTAAGATATGAAGAAGAACCTTGGGTTCTTTTACGACGCATTCAACCGCTACGTCATATAGCTTCGCCAATCTCTCACGCCGATTGGTCGCGGGTGGACTCGGTAATCCCGCCAGTTGCAGGATGCGAACCCACAATCTTGCGATCAAGAGTCCTGACACCCCACCAACTGAGCTACCGCGGCCACGCAATTAATATGTGAAAGCAAGACGGGACGTCAATTAAAAGCAGATTGAGCCTGTAATACCGAGCGGATAGATTAGCCGAAAGCAACACAAGGACGAACATCAAACTATCAAACGTGGAACCGCCTCTCGTCTCATGGATGACGTGAAACTGCTGGGACGCTCCGGCGACTCTGGTTTACGACTCAAACCGGCACCAGTCACCAGCTCAGGACCGGCACCGGTCACCATCTTAGGACCGGCACCGGTCTCCAGTTCAGGACCGGCACCAGTCACCAGCTCAGGACCGGCACCGGTCACCAGCTCAGGACCGGCACCGGTCACCAGTTCAGGGCCGACACCGGTCTCCAATTCCGGGCCGACACCGGTCACCAGTTCAGAACCGGTACCGGTCGCCAGTTCCGGGCCGACACCGGTCACCAGTTCCGGGCCGGCACCGGTCACCAGTTCAGGACCGGCACCGATCACCGGTTCAGGACCGGCACCGGTCACCAGTTCAGGACCGGCACCGGTCACCAGTTCAGGACCGGCACCGGTCACCAGTTCAGGACCGGCACCGGTCGCCAGCTGTTATTGGGGTTTAAGGGCGCATCAACTGCATAGGTTATACAGCGCACCGGTCGCCAGTTGAGGACCGGCACCGGCAGTCTGCTCACTCACTGGTTAAGGAAGGCGAACAGGTAGCGCATAACGACGAACACAGGCCGTGGCAGTGACGCCACCACCTCTCGGATACGAGCCGTCATCTCGTCGGAGCTCCGCAGCTCTGCAACCCATCACAATATCGGTATCGGATCCGTAGCAGTCACCAATCACAGAACAGATAAGTAGCGGTTCACCAATCACAGAGCAGATCAGTAGCGGTTCACCAATCGTATAACAGGGACGAATCAGCCACAGGGAAACTCAGCAGAAGTGAGCCAGCCAGAAAACGATTATGCATCAGTAGATGATATGAGAGCTCGCAAGATCAATACTATTATGTCTACTGTCCTCGAGTGTGATCAGTGGAACATAACGTTACGACCAGTTGCTTCTCCTGTCGTCATTGGCATCGAATGCGCTCAATTCCTGATTAACATTTAGACAGACCTCACCCGAGTTTAGTGAGAGCAGAACATGGGGCCAAGACATGGCGGAAGATCTCGGGTGGGTAGGAGGTCCGAAATCCACCCGTTCTGTTTTTTTTGCCTAAAATAAATTTGACCTCAATTATTGCTGGAGTGGCTCTTTGGACCAGGATAATGTTGCCAAGCAGAGCTTATTGTGTGAACCCTGGCCCCAACACCCGATCCATGAATTCCAATTCAACGACATAATTTTGATCGAGAGCGCAACGTGCAGTCAATGCACCGACACGGTTTGGCACCCTGCTAATGTTAACTTGTCATTCCCCCCCCTATTTAATGAGAAAATATGTCCCGAGAATAAGGACATGGACCCACCCTCTAGTTCAGGGAAAGATTTCCAAGGGAAGTGGGATGTCGTTTGACCAAGGGAAAACTCATTTTAGACTGCTCACTACGCAATGCCATCGAGTTGATGCTAAATTCGCGGATGGGAGGGGGGGGGGGGGAGATTGCCCTTTCGACCTAATCCACCGCCCCTGCATGGGTCGAAGGCCAACCGACCAAACAGATAAAAAACCAACCCAGGACACCGGCAAAACAGAGACCAATCACTGAACAGGAATTGATAGCCTAGCACAATGGAGACAGGGCTTCACAACAACAAACACATTTCGCCAACACCATCACACATATAAATCGAAACCAGCCCCAACACTTTCCGCACACACCACAATCCCATCAACCATCGACAAGTACCAACATAAAGCCATAGACATCGTCAACTTGGCCGTCCGAAGAGAGAAAAACAACTCAAAGGTGTAGCGATTGCAAACAACGCCTCTGGGCGTCCGTCGAACTGGACAAGATTCCCGGCCGTGACAACAGGATGTATGGAGATAACACAAGCACCGCAACGGCGCACAACACAGTGCAGACAGGGCAGAGACAGGGCAGCCGGGCTGACGACCCGACGCCGACCACATCTCGGCCGATTTCGCAGAACGCGAGATTCACCCGTACACGGGAACGCAGCTAGCTCGCGCTGCACACATCCTGTACAGACATCCCGGCCGGCAGCGCGTCCGGTGGTGGTGCCGCCGCCGCCTTATCAGCACACGAGCGGCCCAGGCGCCGGCTCCAACCGGCTCCAACCGGCTCGGTAGGTACGAGTCTATGTACTGCTGAGTACTGGGAGAGACCGGGATGGACAGCCAACGCGTCGGCCATATCGCACACCGCACACGGCATTGAAAGGAACGGCAGACTGCAAGCTTTACGGGATTCTGTCACTGCAATGTACTCACTACTGACATTCTGATACTGCTGGCATACTACTGACACCACGTTGCAGCAACAAGGAACCGACTGTTACACTACTGACATTTAGACACTACGACGCAGTGACAAGGACCCGACTGTTACACTACTGGCATTCTGACACTACTGACACACTTCTGACACCACCGACACCACGCTACAGCAACAAGGAACCGACTGCTACACTACTGACATTTGGATACTACGATGCAGTGCAAAGGAACCGACTGTTAATCGCACTACTGACATTTATACACTACGCTGTATTGACAAGGAACCGACTGTTACACTACTGGCATCCTGACATTACTGACAATACTGACACTCACATTACTGACACCACGCTGCAGCGACAAGGCACCGACTGTAGAACAAAGTCAGGCACCGCAGGCACCTACGCGCGATCTCCATGAACTGTTCGAAGTAGAGAGTAGGGAAGAATGGCTCGCGTAGTTCGCGCAGGTACAGCTTCAGAACGCCGGCCACCGAGTTGATGTCGGAGGCGTCCGTCACGTCCGCCAGGGGGTCCTCGCCGCGCTCGAAACTGTCCCGGAAATTGTTGATCTCCACCTGACAGGTCAGAGCGTGAATGTTCAAATAACGTTTTTTATTGAGTGTGCGATGCCTAAAAGAGCACAATGGGATGCTCAAATTAGGCGTGAACCAATGCCATTTACAAGTCATATAGGTCCAAAAAACTGAATATGGAACCATAAATGTACCTAGAAGGGTGCTCCTTGCATTGCTTCTGGGAGTAACAATGCTGTATCACGAACAATTGGAATCACAAGATAATTGTGAGAGGCAATGACATTACCTGGGATTGTATTACGAAACATAAGTGTTTCACGATCCGGAGAATCGAAAGTCTGCATTCCACTTGTAAACACGATACTGGTAGAGCAGGGCACGAAGACTGTCGTCATGTGTCTGGGAGCCCGAGCTAACTTTGTTGGGGGAGGAGGGGTAAAGGTACCGATTGTTGGGGGAGGAGGGGTACAGATACCGATTCAACAAGTGGGACGTTCCGCCAATGCTCACGGAACAGCTATGACCTGCGTGTCACAGGCCACCGACAAAGCCACCATCGAAGACCGGTAAGACGGCGCGTGCCGGCGTGCACGCGCCGCCGGCGTAACAGCCGACCGCCACGTCGTGTGGTAACAAACCAGTTCCGGCACGTCAAAACCGGAGATACATTGCTCGGAAATTCAATCATAGATAGCCTCGGCGGAGGAATTACACTGGACGTTTCAGAATGTGGTCGGGCCCCTGACCGGAATCGATTGGAGCGCGTGACCCGCATAGAAGATGAAAGTGACCCTCTCGCGTCCCAGAGACCGTTACAGTCGCTCACACGGGACTAAACGTACCCCAGAGCACCGTCACTATTGATGCCTTCGCGCAGCTATCAGCAGCACAACATGGACAGCTGCTTCGCACGAGTACGAAGGCTACTGACGACTGGTGGTTGCAGAATCAGCGGGTGTATCCGACCACGAGGAGCGCCGATCTCCAGGTGGGCGACAACAGCAGCTCACACCACCCGAACATGGCAGCGCAGCCTGTGACCTCACCTGTGACCCCGACACGCGGAAGATGCCCTGGTGGTGCAGGCCGAACAGATTGATGACTCGCACACTGGAGCGCACGATGAGCGGGATCTCCTGTCCACTGAGCTCCAGGTACTCCTCCAGACTGCCGCCGAACAGGCGCGGCTGGCCGCTGGCCGGTGCGCGACCTATGCGCTTGCGGCGCGGCTTCTCGCAGATGCTGCGCGACAGCCGGTTCAGCTGGGTGGTGTGCTCGCCCAGACCGGCGCGCAGCACCTCGTACTTGGCCTGCAGCCGCGCGATCAGGTTCGACTCGCCGATGTAGTCGGCGAACTTCTGCAGGAGATAGCGCCGATACAGGTCAACAAGAGGGTCGTCAGCAGCCGTGTCAATCAACACGGGGCTCGTCAGCAGTCGAGCCGATTAACACGGGGATGTCATCAGCGGACGTGCTGATCAATCATCAGTCAGGTGTGGGAGATGCCACAGTCGTAAGTTTGGATCCACACATCCCAGAGACTATCCTCGGTAGAGATTCCACAGCGAAGGATACCACAAGCATTGCTTTGGTGGTAATATGTCCCGTAAGCTATCCTGGACTTTCGACAAGGGGGCAATTCTTCTGGAAGATGAATATAGAAACAAAAGCTTTCACAAACAATTCAACTCATTACATCCCGTACCAATGACTAATTGAAACATACGCCAACAAATGAAATGTGAACAGTCAGGAGGAAAAATATCCAAGCCCAATAAAACATCGAATTGCAGTAGGAGAAACCCAGTTGTGATTGCACAATGCACAGTGTTACCAAACATAGCCAATGAGCGACATGATGATCTGAGGTGGCAGTCGACCATCTAAACCGGCTGCTCTCAGTAGTGACCCCACAGCTGGTATTGGTGACCCACAGACGCCAGCTGGCAGCCAGCGGTGATCCCCCCATCCAGCCGTCAGCGGTGATCCCACCGGGCCGCCAGCTGTGATCCCACCAGCTGACCGCGGGAATCCGCAGGAAACCGCGGGGGATCGCCCGCCCGATCTGCCGCAGTGATGCTAACCGGCGCCGAATTTGAAATTGCCACAGTGAATAGTCCTGCGCACCGCCATTACGTTGTTTACGGGAAGAGAGGAAACCTGATCCGACGCACAGATGACGGCGGATGATAAGACCAACAGTGCGGAATAACAGGAGAAACACAATGCCATCTCCAAACCAGCTGAAATGAAAGGACCTGTCCCAGCCCAAATGGCCGAATTCAAACGAGAAGTAGAACGTAAGTGGACACATGGGGCAGACATTATCTGGCTCAGCAGTTTCCCGCACAAACACGTGGGCATGCTGTGTCGCTATGAGGAGCGGCGAGTCCGAGCTGCCACCGAGGCGGCCGCCGATGAGCCGTGACAGGGCCGTCCGTGACAGGAGCGGCGAGTCCGAGCTGCCACCGAGGCGGCCGCCGATCAGCCGTGACAGGGCCGTCCGTGACAGGAGCGGCGAGTCCGAGCTGCCACCGAGGCGGCCGCCGATCAGCCGTGACAGGGCCGTCCGTGACAGGAGCGGCGAGTCCCAGCTGCCACCGAGGCGGCCGCCGATCAGCCGTGACAGGGCCGTCCGTGACAGGAGCGGCGAGTCCGAGCTGCCACCGAGGCGGCCGCCGATCAGCCGTGACAGGGCCGTCACGCTCGGCGCCGGGCGGTGCGGAGGTGACGCCCGAGTGTCGCCCATCGGCGGTGGCCAGCACGGGGGTGACACTGGTGAGACGTGTGCTGGGTCACAGAGCGGTGGCGCTCGGCTACCACCGTTCTGGCAGCACGGCCATACCTCATCACGCTCCCCCAGCCCTCCGAAACCGTGGAGCACAACCAACCAGACCTTGAATGCCGGCATACCGGCGACTGGAGCGCGCTGCTTCCAACAGCGGCACTGGACCGACCAGCAGAGACCTTTACTACGGGGCACTGGCCGGACCAGCAGACCTTCACCACGGCGGCACCGGCCGGACCAGCAGAGACCTTCACTACAGCGGCACTGGCCGGACCAGCAGAGACATCCGCTACCGGCGGCACTGGCTGGACCAGCAGGGACCTCCACTACCGGCGGCACTGGCCGGACCAGCAGAGACCTCCACTACCGGCGGCACTGGCCGGACCAGCAGAGACCTCCACTCCCGGCGGCACTGGCCGGGTACCAGCAGAGACCTCCACTACCGGCGGCACTGGCCGGACCAGCAGAGACCTCCACTACCGGCGGCACTGGCCGGGTACCAGCAGAGACCTCCACTACCGGCGGCACTGGCCGGACAAGCGTGAGTGCGGCCAGTGCAGCCGATCGGAGCCGGTCTCCGGTCCTGCCGATGGACGACCGCCGGTCTGGCGGCTACCGAGGTCGATCATCAGCTCCTCACCGCACATGGACATCGCCTGCAGCCGTCCACTCGACTGGCCCCGGTCGGCTGAACCACCTACTGGTGGTTAGACCTCACTAGACCGGCTGGACCGCCAGCATAGACCTCACTCGGCCGGACCCTGGTCGGCTGGACCGCCAGCATAGACCCATCTCGGCCAGCCCTGGTTGGCTGGACCGCCAGCATAGACCTCACTTGTTCGGCCCTTGGTTGGCTGGACCGCCAGCATAGACCTCACTTGTTCGGCCCCTGGTTGGCTGGACCGCCAGCATAGACCTAACTCTGCCGGCCCCTGATCGGCTGGACTACCAGTATAGACCCATCTCGGCCGGCCCTGGTTGGCTGGACCGCCAGCATAGTCAATCAGCCGACTGCGACGTGCTGGCCGCCGGTACATACCACACTCGGCCGGCCCCTGGTCGGCTGACTGCAGCGTATTGGCCGCCCTTTCAGAACTCACTCAGCGCCGGCTAAGTCACCGCGGCGCTTGTTACCGACTTGCGGCGGCACAATCAGACTCTCAGCAGCAGGACCCCTGGACTGTATAGACCGCCCGGAACCACCCCACTGTACAGAACCCCTCCTCCGATGTGCCAGGCCCCACTGTGCAAATGTCCACTCGGCGTCTTCGCAATACGGAAGACACCGTCATCACTACACAGAAGTCCCCTCCCCCCGGCGCCAGGCTCCACTGCACATGAGCCTGCCCAGCGCCAACCTTCCCCACCACTACTGCATAGAAGCTGGCACGGCGCTCCTACCATGCAGAGGGTTTCCGGCGCCAGACCCTACTGTGCAGAACGACACACGGAAGTAAGACTTTAGTGGAGTTGTACAGGCTGGTGGGGAACGTTCCCGCCACTGCACACTGTGTGTCGATCAGTTCCGACGATGTCACTTCGTCCGCTCAAATCACCACCAATAAAGCAGGCGCTAATGCAGAGGTCTCGGCGAGACCTACGTCAGAACGACACACGGAAGTAAGACTTAGTGGAGTTGTACAGGCTGGTGGGGAACGTTCCGCAGCACACTGTGTGTGATAGTCGACGATGTCACTTCGTCCGCTCAAATCACCACCCTGTTAGTCTGCTCATTTAGTGGAGTTGTACAGGCTGGTGGGGAACGTTCCCACCACTGCACACTGTGTCAATCAGTTCCGACGATGTCACTTCGTCCGCTCAAATCACCACCCTGTTAGTCTGCTCATTTCCGGTGCTGGTCTGTCCATCTCCTGTGCATGTCCGGTGCTCGTCTGTCCATCTCCTGTCAACGTCCGGTGTCGGCGAGGCCAGCCCACCGATCATGTCTGATGTCCGAGTCCTGAGTGTCCCACGTAGGCAGTGCGCACCGAGCGTGCCTGCCGTGGCCGCGTCCGGTGACGTACCGACATGTAGAACGACTCCGTCTCCTGGTGGTCGGCGCGCAGCTTGGCCATGGCCGAGTCGGCCGGCCGCGACGCGCCGGCCGTCCGGAACAGCGCGCGCACGTCCACCTCGTCAGTGGCGACCATCGCCAGCAGGGAGCGCTCGGCCGTCTCCATGGTCTTCCACACCTCCTCGGTGGATGTACGCAGCGATGTTATCCGCCGGCACAGCGCGTCGTAGCGCAGCTGAGTCTCCTCGTTGATCTCCGGGTCGACATCGTACCGACTGACCTGCGGGCGACAGGGTCGGGTTAGGTCAGGTCACACGTCGCAGGTTGTTGGTCGGTTGGTTGGCTATTTGACTGGTCGACATCGTACCGACTGACCTGCGGGCGACAGGGTCGGGTTAGGTCAGGTCACACGTCGCAGGTTGGAAGGTTGGTTAGTTGAGCTGAGGAGCGCATCGCATCAGTTATGCAGCCAACATTTCCAGCTTCCAGGTTGACCAATCAATTCACTTCAGTCTCCCGGGTCATTAAGATACGGAAACGGGTTACTCACATCCAGCCGTGGATGAGGAGTGTAAGTCGCGTGGAACTTGAAATTAAGTAAAATAATAAGAGTCGGAAATCAAGTAAAAGATACGCATTGATACAGCAATGCGAAAACTATCATATACGATGCTACCAAATGAAGGCGATTGCGCGGACACAAAGTGTCGTGGGGAAGACCGGCGACGCACCGAGTGAGCTGCAGAAGCATGGCCAGATCAGCTCAGGCCAGGCCTGGTCAGATTAGGTGTCCGAGGCGCAGTGTATGGTGCACGCTTTCTTTTCGTCACGACTTCAGCATCCTATCTCAGCACAGGTACGGCGAAATCGACTGACGCAAGTCAGTGGTCGTTAAGTGAAATCGAAAAACCAGGGTTAACGTAATTTATGCATATTTAGTGGCATCTGATGTTGCTACTAACCAAGAGTTCAAGGTCTATCCTGATCACGGTGTTAAGTAGGACGCCACTTCGCTTAATTGGTTATTGGCTGATTACGATTTTTTTTTCTTCCCCCTTTCCCCCCCCTTTTTGGGGGGGGGGGGGGGGAAGGAGAGGGGAAACCCAAACCCCAAATTTTTAATTTGGGAAAGGAGCATCTTACCCCTTGACCACGTCCACGCTACTTCGCTTAATGTATGGCTGATTACGATTGCTTCATAAAAGAACACCTAATGAGACATATCCTGGTGTCCGAAGAAATTGTTCCCAGTGACGATCTGTGCCAGCGCTCTACATGGCACAGTTGAACGTGTCGGTGATCCAAATACACCACCACCCTCGTGTGCGTGTTTGTAATGGTTCAGGACGTTCGTACCGCCCCGTTGATACAACACTATCAGCCTGCTCAGCTTACCGGTAATAACTGCAACACCTACCCTGCTATCCTGTTCCAATACTGCCATTAGTGTTGCTGCGCTCTGAAGCCTCGACAACCATACAGCAAATACAGACACCAATACAAGACAACCAGAGACATCAATACGGGTGGGTACCAAAGGCGCCAATACGGGATCGGTCCTTCGCTACCCCGGTACCAACACAGCCACAGTTCGCCACACTCACAGGACCAATGCAGCGGCATGCCTCGCACCGCTTTCTCTAAACACAAGGAACCCAAGCACAGCAGAAGCACCGCCACCGAATTGATTCAACAAACTCCTGGACACAACTTTCCCGTACCCCAATCCGGCCTTACCTCTTCCCAATTTTCCGCCACCTGCCAGTTCTCGCGTCTCCCTTCGTCTCCCTCCCCATCCCATACACCCACCATATCGCCGCGATGAGGCATGAACTCGAACTTCTTGGGCAGCATGAACGGCGCGTTGTTGGCCTCGATGAACTTCTGCTTGTCCAGCCGAGAGTCGAGTCCGCTGACCGTCTTGTGGAGGCCGTCACAGCCGGCCTTCTGGCCGGCCGACACGCACTCCTGGGCGCCGATGGTCATGAGCAGCGTGCGCGCCAGTCCCGTGTGAAAGCCCACGTCCATGCAGTCCATCACGTCGGACAGGTCGTCGGCGAAGTAGCGGTGTACGGCCGCGTTCGCCGCCTCCAGAGACAGCAGGAAGTCGTTGCGGGCCTGCAGCGCCTTCAGCCGAGTGTCCTGGTACTTGTTCCGCCGCTGATATAGTCAATCAGGTCAGGTCAAGTCTTTATGTACAGTGTACAGGGTGTCGATCATCTGGGGAGTTACCTACGGACACCGTTCTTGGGGCGTAGCTTCGACGCATAGGTATGAAAAGTGTGACCTAGGCGTCATAAACTATGAATACTATGGATAAAACAAATTAAAACACCTTATAGGATAGACAAGAATAGACAGAAAGTATTCAACCAACAAGAGCATTGAGTACCCCAAAACCAGCCAACGGCGCCACTGCCATCGCAAACATCTGACAAAACTATACACCACCGCTCTCACAAATCGACACGCGAAAACACCAGAACACGCACATCTGACACAGCCATAGGCCAAAGCCGTTACAGGCCGACAAGCCGGCATACAGGCGGCACAACAGTCGCCAGACCATTGTTGGCGGCGCCAGGGCACGCCGGCACGCGCCGCCGGCGATTGAGCCAATGACTGGCAACATCGAGCGGCGGCTGACTCGCCCCCGTCCCCGCCGGTGGCTGCCACGTGCACCGCCCGCTCATCAATCCGTCACCAGCGACGCTCTAAACACGCGCCGACGTTATCGGGCTGAGCGGGTGTCGACGGTCAGATCAGCGGAGGCCCACTGATCAGTGCCGGCAGACTAACAGTGTGGCCGGGAGGGCCTCCCGGCCACACTGTTAGTCTGCCGGCACTGCCTCAAATGGGCCGCAGCTGTCCCGCCGGCGCACGTCTCTCGACCACACCACCGCACGGCGCGCCGGCGGCGAACACCGGCGCCATCTCTCTGGCCATTAGACGAGAAAGCAGAACAGCATGGATACGTCCACCTGGATACAGGCACAAGAACACGAACACAGACACGGAACATTTCACGGCTAGTTAGTTATTTGGGCGCGCCGACTGAACATTTCACAGTAACATACTCGACAGACGAACATGCATGCACCAGAACACTCCGCGGATAATATACAGGACACAACATACACAGGTACGGAACACTACATTACTACAGATATACGACAGACACATGAACAGATCGGAACATTCTACAGATACATACACACGACAGACGCATGCCAAACACACCTTTAGAATCTCCTTCTCGACCAGACGGAACTTGCGCGACTTGTCCAGCTTCTCCTTCGGTATGCTGAGCTCTAGCTTGCCCTTCTGGTTTTCGACGTACTGTAGTTTGTTTTCAGAGTTGCTGAACTGTGTGTAGTACATGTTGTACGTCTTGGTGGACACCTGCAGCTCGTGCAGCACTTTCAGCAGCTCATCGTGCGACTCGGAACAGATTTGACGACACTGTCGGAGAAGCGATCGGCCGGTCAGAACGCTGAAGCCAAAAACACACCCTTTACAGATCACCGGTCACCACCGCAGCGAAGGCAGCACGACATGTTACACAATGACGTCATTTAAGGCCATCAATCCAGGACTGCGCAGAGCACCAGTCGTCGGTCCACAGAGCACGCACATTACCATCACCTTAATCACGAGGGCTATTGGGCACACGGGTTCAACGAACTCAGCACTAACACCCACCGGAAGAGTGCAACTGTCGCAAATGCTGACAAACCACCGTGTTTGCGCCATCTGCCCGCACCATCACGGCACCACCGGCCGGCCCAGGCTGGCCGACACAGCCGTCACCAGCTATTTGCCTTCCGCAACAGACCAACCCAACTGTAAACATACGGTGGTGTGTCGCATAAAGACGGCCCGGGCCGCGACCTCGCCGGCTGGTGTATCGCTCCACCGTCCAGTCCCCAGAGGAGTGACGAAAGTGCAGCCGTCGGCAGACACGGAGTGATGTGTCCCCCACCTTACCGTCCCCAGAGGAGTGACGGAAGTCCAGCCGTCAGCAGAACATCCCAGAGGAGGGATGTGGCCCAGCCGTCGGACACTTACCGTCTCCCAGCCCCAGACGTGACGAAAGTCCAGCCGTCAGCAGACACGGAGTGTCCCCCACCTCCCAGTCCCCAGAGGAGGGAGGGAGGCCCAGCCGTCGGCAGACACTGAGTGCTGTGTTCCCCATCTTCCCATCCCTAGACGGCGAGAGAGGTCCAGACATCGGCAGACACGGAGTGATGTGTCGCCCACCTCCCAGTCCCCAGAGGAGGGAGGGAGGCCCAGCCGTCGGCAAACACGGAGTGATGTGTCGCCCACCTCCCAGTCCCCAGGGAAGGGAGGGAAGTCCAGCCATCGACAGACACGATGTGATGCATCCCCACCTCCCAGTCCCCAGGGAAGAGATGGCAGTCCAGCCATCGGCAGACACGGAGTGATGCGTCCTCACCTCCCAGTCCCTAGGGGAGGGACGGAAGATCAGCCGTCGGCAGATACGGAGTGATGCGTTCCCCACCTTCACATCCCCAGAAGGTGAAGGAGGGGCGGAGTCCAGTCTCAAGCAAACACGGAGTGATGTGTCTGTCCCCCAGTGATGGGGGACAGTGATGTGTCTGTCTTTCCGTCTCCAGAGCAGGGAGGAGTCAAGCCGCCGGTGCACATGGACTGATGTGTCCCCTACCCCCAACCCCCCAATCCCCCGAAGGACCAAGAGTGTGTGTGTGTGTGTGTGGGGGGGGGGGGGGGCAGCCACCGGCACATCCGGACTGATGTCCCACCAGCTCCCCGTCCCCAAAGAGGGAGGTTCCAGGTACAGTCAGAACCGGTCTGTACCAGGTGCTGGTACAGTGGATCACCGAAGTATGTTCCACTATACCTATATTATAGCTGGTCACAAGGAACGTAGGCTGTGTCGCTTCACAGCAATTATTGGCAGGGAATACTGCACCGCTTCATAGTTAGGCGTTACGTTAAAGTCTACCAGGTTCACCAGTGACCAAGGGCAGGAATTCGCGTTTGCGGTCGTCACGTGACCGTTTGCTCTGTAGCCATGAAGCAAGAAACTGGTCTACGCTGTTCCTGCCTTGCATGCCTCAGTCGGGCAAACAACATTGGCAATTCAGTGAGCAGGCTACCGCTGGACTCCTGTCGACGAGAAGCAATAATTACACCTGCTTCATTGAAGAACCAAAGTTATTGGGTGTACGTCATATTCAGTATGGTATGTGTTATTATAATATTGTATATATTGTGCACTGTGTGGCAAGCGATTCAGATGTCTGCAGCTAAAATACTTCAAGCGTATACCATCGAACTTATTTTACAATCAGAGGCCTTTTGGTTGGTTATTGGTTTTTACGACACATCGACCGTTGAGTCATGTAGCGTCGCCAATCTCTCACGCCGATTGGCCGCGAGCGAGGAGTAGCGACAGGTGAGACTCGAATCCACAATCTTTCGATTGTGAGACGGGCAACTTACCCTTAGACTACTCGTCCCCTCAGAAGCTTTTTGTTGTATTGCTTCAGCACGAAATACAACCGGCGCATACGTCATTCTTTGTGTGAAACTACTTAATTATTTGAAGATGGAGCAGAATTTAATTCCATATTTTGTATGTTGGATTCTAGCATGGGCAGCATAAATAAATATATCGGGCCGGCTGGTTCTCTATTGGGAGACAGTTCTGGTGGAGGGGTCGCCTGTGTGGACTCTACTGGCTGCATTGGCCGTGCTGGCTGAGGCGGCCGTACTGGCTGAGACGGTCTTATTGGCCGTGCTGGCTGGGGTAGTCGTACTGGCTGTACTGGCTGTACTGGCCGTACTGGCTGTACTGGCCGTACTGGCTGAGGCGGCCGCACTGGCTGTATCGGCCTTATTGGCCGTGCTGGCTGTGGCCGTAGTCGTACTGGCTGTACTGGCTGTACTGGCTGTACTGGCCGTACTGGCTGAGGCGGCCGTACTGGCTGGGCAGCGGTCTTATTGGCCGTGCTGGCTGGGGTAGTCGTACTGGCTGTACTGGCCCCCGTACTGGCTGAGGCGGCCGCACTGGCTGTACTGGCCGTGCCGACCGTATGGCTGTACTGGCTGTACTGGCCTGTACTGGCCGTACTTGGCTGTACTGGCTGGGGCCGCACTGGCTGTACTGGCCGTGCCGGCCGTATTGGCTGTACTGGCTGTACCGGCCGTACTGGCTGTACTGGCTGTACTGGCCGTGCCGGCCGTATTGGCTGTACTGGCTGTACTGGCTGTACTGGCCGTGCCGGCCGTATTGGCTGTACTGGCCGTACTGGCCGTGCCGGCCGCACTGGCTGTACTGGCCGTGCCGGCCGTATTGGCTGTACTGGCTGTACTGGCTGTACTGGCCGTGCCGACCGTATTGGCTGTACTGGCTGTACTGGCTGTACTGGTGTCGGCCGTATTGGCTGTACTGGCCGTACTGGCTGAGGCGGCCGCACTGGCTGTACTGGCCGTGCCGGCCGTATTGGCTGTACTGGCTGTACTGGCTGTACTGGCCGTGCCGGCCGTATTGGCTGTACTGGCCGTACTGGCCGTGCCGACCGCACTGGCTGTACTGGCCGTGCCGGCCGTATTGGCTGTACTGGCTGTACTGGCCGTGCCGACCGTATTGGCTGTACTGGCCGTACTGGCTGACTGGCTGTACTGGCCGTGCCGGCCGTATTGGCTGTACTGGCTGTACTGGCTGTACTGGCCGTGCCGACCGTATTGGCTGTACTGGCTGTACTGGCCGTGCCGGCCGTATTGGCTGTACTGGCTGTACTGGCCGTGCCGACCGTATTGCTGTACTGGCTGTACCAGCCGTACCGGCTGCACTGGCTGAGGCGGCCGCGGGAGCCTCAGCTGGTATCCTCCCGCGGGAGCTGGCATCCTCCCACGCCACCCACTCGGCCGGCAGCGGTGCGGCGTCATCAGCGGCCGCGGGAGCCTCAGCTGGTATCCTCCCACGGGAGCTGGTATCCTCCCGCGGGAGCTGGTATCCTCCCACGGGAGCCTCAGCTGGTATCCTCCCGCGCCACCCACCCGGCCGGCAGCGGTGCGGCGTCATCAGCGGCCGCGGGAGCCTCAGCTGGTATCCTCCCACGGGAGCTGGTATCCTCCCGCGGGAGCTGGTATCCTCCCACGGGAGCCTCAGCTGGTATTCTCCCACGGGAGCCTCAGCTGGTATCCTCCCGCGGGAGCTGGTATCCTCCCACGGGATCCTCAGTTGGTATCCTCCCGCGGGAGCTGGTATCCTCCCACGCCACCCACTCGGCCGGCAGCGGTGTGGCGTCATCAGCGGCCACACGTCCGGCCGTTCACACGGCCGCGCATGAACAGACCACAGCACAACAGCGCGGTGCAGACCAACAATAGACGGCACCGCACGCCCCGGAGAGCGGCCACAAACAACGGCCGTCACATGCCGCCACGGGTAAATAGCATCCGACACGACACGGGCCGTCACAACCGACAGGCGCGTCAAGTTGGCCGCCGCCGCCGCCGCCGCCGCCGCCGCCGCCGCCGCCGCCGCCGCCGCCGCCGCCGCCGCCGCCGCCGCCGCCGCCGCCGCCGCCGCCGCCGCCGCCGCCGCCGCCGCCGCCGCCGCCGCCGGCCGCCGCCGCCGCCGCCGCCGCCGCCGCCGCCGCCGCCGCCGCCGCCGCCGCCGCCGCCGCCGCCGCCGCCGCCGCCGCCGCCGCCGCAAGAGCACAAGGCACCTCTCGTGGACTGCTGCCAAACTTCCGCCTTCCGGTGGCGCGGCGGGCGGTGCGTCGGAGCCGACGTCCACGTGTGTGTGTGTGTGCGTGCGTGACGGGAGAGGCGTTGACCCGGTGGCGCGGCGCGGCACGACTGCGACGGGCCGGGCATGGCCGCCGCCGCTGCCTCACAAACACACCGGCGCACCGGCCGGCCGGCTAAACACGGCGGCGGCCGCAGCACGGCCACCGCCGGCGGCACGGCGTCGCGTCGTGACCAGCCGCCCACACTCAGCCGGCCTGCAGAGCCATCAGCAGCCGACCGGTCGGCAGTATCGACACGTGGGCCGGCCGGCAGTGTTGGCCGCCAATCAGTCAGCGCCGCGGCCGCCGGCGGCCCGGCCCGGCCCGGCCTGGCCCGAGGCACGACTCAATGTCGGCCCCGTCCGGCTGGCCCAGATCCGACACGACGGCTCAACGGCAGCTGGCGGCCCTCTCCTGCCGTACACAGCTGCTCCAGCTGCACTGGGCTCCTCCGGCTGTACTGAGCCGCTCTGGCTGTAGTGAGCCGCTCTGGCTGCACTGGGCTCCTCTGGCTGTACTGAGCCGCTCTGGCTGTACTGGGCTCCTCTGGCTGTACTGAGCCACTCTGGCTGTACTGGGCCCTCTGGCTGTACTGAGCCGCTCTGGCTGTACTGGGCTCCTCTGGCTGTACTGAGCCACTCTGGCTGTACTAGGCTCCTCTGTCTGTACTGAGCCGCTCTGGCTGTAATGAGCCACTCTGGCTGTACTGGGCTCCCCTGGCTGCAGTGATTATTCGTGAAATAGGGTGGAATATACCACTTTCTGAACACTCAATCGGCATCCTTCTCCAAGAAGTATCGATATCCTGCTCCTTGATGCATGCTTATGAAGTCTTCTTCTCCCCTTTCTAACAGTATCTCGTTTATAAGTAGCATGTGCATGCTCTTGATAAGGAATTGTGACGCGAACATTTCGCATACATGAACATCTCGCAATGCAATTTCAGGTAAAGGATTACCTATAATACGATATGGAATTCAATGCCAGTTTATAGCATAGTTATTATTCTCCCTATCCCGAATCTCTTCTTAAATTATGAATCTCAAAACAAATGATAAAGGTACAGTCGTAAGTGCCTACACCACTGGTTCAAATCGGAGTCTGAAAGACATCAAAAACATTATAAATGACACTAATTCCATGGCAAATTTCGACATCCTACTGGGCTCGTTTCGACATCTCACACCTAACGAAAAACCATTAATTTAACCCTGTCTGGCTGCACTGAGCCGCTCTGGCTGTACTGAGCCACTCTGGCTGTACTGAGCCACTCTGGTTGTTAGTTATTTGAGTTTTAGGGCGCCTCGACCAAAATTGTGATTCTGGCTGTACTGAGCCGCTCTGGTTGTATTGAGCCGCTCTGGCTGTACTGAGCCACTCTGGCTGTACTGAGCCGCTCTGGCTGTACTGAGCCGCTCTGGCTGTACTGAGCCACTCTGTCTGTATTGACTGATTATTGGGCTTTAGGGTGCGTCAACCCAATTTGGTTATATAGAACCCATGACAAGGTTACTTCAGCTTCTCACGTCCGGTGAGCCGCTCTGGCTGGACTGAGCCGCTGTCAATACACAGGGGCTTTTCAGCCATACCAGGCCGATATCGACGTCTCCGCCACGCCAGAGGTAACCGTTCCAGATACATCGGGACCCTAACTTGCTCCAGCGACTAACTTGGCCCAGCGACATAAATGTGCTCCCGGACATCCGACGACACCAATGTGCTCCGGGTTCGAAGAGGCTCAGAGCTCAGAGTAACGCTTGACGTCAAACCCTATCTTTGGCCTCAGCCGGGCCGGTCTGTCCGGCCGCGACAGTGCGTTGTCTGTCGAGCCGGGGCGAGACGCAACCTCGGCCCGGCCAGCCGCCGCCGTGTCGGGGCGAGACGCCACCTCGGCCCGGCCAGCCGCCGCCGTGTCGAGGCGAGACGCCACCTCGGCCCGGCCAGCCGCCGCCGTGTCGAGGCGAGACGCCACCTCGGCCCGGCCAGCCGCCGCCGTGTCGAGGCGAGACGCCACCTCGGCCCGGCCAGCCGCCGCCGTGTCGGGGCGAGACGCCACCTCGGCCCGGCCAGCCGCCGCCGTGTCGAGGCGAGACGCCACCTCGGCCCGGCCAGCCGCCGCCGTGTCGAGGCGAGACGCCACCTCGGCCCGGCCAGCCGCCGCCGTGTCGAGGCGAGACGCCACCTCGGCCCGGCCAGCCGCCGCCGTGTCGAGGCGAGACGCCACCTCGGCCCGGCCAGCCGCCGCCGTGTCGAGGCGAGACGCCACCTCGGCCCGGCCAGCCGCCGCCGTGTCGAGGCGAGACGCAACCTCGGCCCGGCCAGCCGCCGCCGTGTCGAGGCGAGACGCCACCTCGGCCCGGCCAGCCGCCCCGTGTCGGGGCAGACCCACCTCGGCCCGGTCAGCCGCCGCCGTGTCGAGGCGAGACGCAACCTCGGCCCGGCCAGCCGCCGCCGTGTCGAGGCGAGACGCCACCTCGGCCCGGCCAGCCGCCGCCGTGTCGGGGCGAGACGCCACCTCGGCCCGGCCAGCCGCCGCCGTGTCGGGGCGAGACGCCACCTCGGCCCGGCCAGCCGCCGCCGTGTCGAGGCGAGGCGAGACGCCACCTCGGCCCGGCCAGCCGCCGCCGTGTCGAGGCGAGGCGAGACGCCACCTCGGCCCGGCCAGCCGCCGCCGTGTCGAGGCGAGACGCCACCTCGGCCCGGCCAGCCGCCGCCGTGTCGAGGCGAGACGCCACCTCGGCCCGGCCAGCCGCCGCCGTGTCGAGGCGAGACGCCACCTCGGCCCGGCCAGCCGCCGCCGTGTCGAGGCGAGACGCCACCTCGGCCCGGCCAGCCGCCGCCGTGTCGAGGCGAGACGCCACCTCGGCCCGGCCAGCCGCCGCCGTGTCGAGGCGAGACGCCACCTCGGCCCGGCCAGCCGCCGCCGTGTCGAGGCGAGACGCCACCTGGCCCGGCCAGCCGCCGCCGTGTCGAGGCGAGACGCCACCTCGGCCCGGCCAGCCGCCGCCGTGTCGAGGCGAGACGCCACCTCGGCCCGGCCAGCCGCCGCCGTGTCGAGGCGAGACGCCACCTCGGCCCGGCCAGCCGCCGCCGTGTCGGGGCGAGACGCCACCTCGGCCCGGCCAGCCGCCGCCGTGTCGAGGCGAGACGCCACCTCGGCCCGGCCAGCCGCCGCCGTGTCGAGGCGAGACGCCACCTCGGCCCGGCCAGCCGCCGCCGTGTCGCACCACCGCGCCGCCAGAGGCGGTCGCAGCACACCTGGCCAACCGGTCCGGCGGTCGACCACCTGCCGGCGCCGCGGCCTTCCACTCACAACACGACCTTCTCACCGGCCGGCAAGGGCACGCGTGTCGGCACACCTCCGGAGATCGTGTCGGGCCCGGACACCACCGACACACCTTCAGAGATCGTCCCAGGCCCGGACACCACCGACACACCTCCGGAGATCGTGTCGGGCCCGGACCACACCGGCACACCTCTGGAGATCGTCCCGGGCCCGGACACCACCGGCACACCTTCACAGACCGTCCCAGGGCCGGACACCACCGGCACACCTCTGGAGATCGTCCCGGGTCCGGACCACACCGGCACAACTCTGGAGATCATCCCGGGCACGGTCCCCACCGGCACACCTTTCGAGATCGTCCAGAGCCCGGACCCACCGGCACACCTCCCGAGATCTTCCCGGGCTCGGACCCCACCGCAACACTCCTGAAGATCGTCCAGAGCCCGGACCCACCGGCACACCTCCCGAGATCTTCCCGGGCTCGGACCCCACCGCAACACTCCTGGAGATCGTCCAGAGCCCGGACACCACCGGCACACTTCTGGAGCTCATTCCGGGCCCAGACACATCCGTCCGCCCGTCGCGGCGTCGGCGACCCATTGGGACAGCGGCCATTTCCAGCTTAAATTGGCACCGGCCGACAGTCTGGCTGGTTACAAAGCCAGCCGTGGTCAATAGTCGCAGTTCATCCAGGTCAACGCTCTATATCACCCCCTCCCCTTCCCACTACCGCCACACGCCCACTGTAGCACCCGGGACGACCGAATCTGTCATTTATCAGCTGCACATTTAACGGCCGCCACCGGCTGTGTTTGGGCTCCAGCCGCGGCGACCAGTCTGTCCTGTCCAGTCCAGTCCAGTCCAGTCCACCAGTCTGTCGCAACTGGGGCGGCGTAAAGAGCGCCACTTTGAGCACGTCGTGTGCCATTTTGGACACTTAGCGGCACAGGTCGGCCATCCGCCTAGATGAAAAGGTCGCCACGGTACGAGAAATAGCCATCGGGAGAGCCTGAGGTCATGTCGCGGCGGAAGAACAACGGACTGCCGACAGCGCTTAGATGCCGTCGTCGGAAGCGAAAACCACTCACTGTTTCCCCGGCGCATTCAAGCGTTGCACGACCTCGGCAAAAAGGACAGTGCACGGTTCCCAACAGTCGGCTATTGAGGTCAAACAGAAGCCACCGCTGGCACGGGACCGACTTTTGAACTATAACCACCGTCGGCCGAGCATCAGCCCGCAGGCTCAGCACAAAAACCATCACCGATACGCCGTTGGAAATATCGCTTAGTATGCGCGCGGCTCATACCAGAGGCGGCCGCTTGGCACCATTAGAATCGCGGGCGTGCGGCACTGCCGGCCGGTTTGAGACGGGTCTGAGGTGGTGGTGGTGCCGGTGGTGGCGCACTGGTGCAGGTCTGAGGCCGGCCCGGCGGCGGTGCCGTGTGCTCCAGTCTCTGAACCCGTGCCGTCTCGTGGTCCGGGACCGGTTGGACGAGTATTGAGTACCGAGAGTATCGACACAGGTGGCGCGTCACACCAGCTCGTGTCCATGTGTAGCGACGGTCTGGGCGACGTGCACGTGTAGAACAGTCTGGGAGACGAGCACGTGCAGAGACGGTCTGGGCGACGATCACGTGTAGAACAGTCTAGGCGATAACACGAGAGGGAAGGGACAGTATGTTCCCAACAGCAAGTCGGACAGAGGTCGGGAGAGGAGACAGCGGCGATCCCACCCACCCACCCATCCTCTATTTCGTCTCATTTCTCGCACCTGACGCGCGATCTAGGGAGAGAATGAACAAAGGACGCAGACGATTGGGACCTAACAGGGAGCTGGGAGCCAGAAACGGGAGACAGGAGACGAGGTGCCGGGAGTCGGGGGGGGGGGGGACTATTGAAACTGGACGAGACGGCACCCGGGAGGCACAGGCACCATCAGGCAGACAGTAGTTGGACGGTATATGTAGAATTAATGAGTCAGGAGCAGAACAACTGTGGAGTCCGCTCCCAGATCAGGAACATTACCAGCATCAGAGCCATGATCAAAACTCGGGCTGGGACCCGGGATCAGAATCTGAAACAGAATCGGGACCAGAACGGGAGTCAGAACGATAACCAGAATCAGAACCAGGATCAGGAAGCAGCGTCATCAGGAAATTACGACGCACCGCCGACGTGGAAAAAAAACGGACACCAGCTGGATTGCGCTATACTTCACCGCCCATTCTCTCAAGGTTCATAGTGGCATTTATTCGTTAGCAAGGCGAATAACCCTCATGCTCTATGAGGCTCAGACACAGAACAAAGGAGTCCGACCGCTAACGAGCACGACAAATGGCGCGCTAGTGACAAAGCACGGCCATTAATTGCATACGTCAGGCGTCAGACGCAATGTTAATGCGGACATCGGGGATCTCCAGAAAAGAAAGAAAACAGGTAGGTTCCTGATGCCATTCAATGACTCTGAAATATGCGCCCGCGACAAGCGCGCCCGGATGTTTACTAGTGTGCGCGCGAAGAATATAGTTACAAATTGAGGCTCTTTCTCCATAAAATATGATGCGAAGTGCATTTATGAAAGTTAGCTTGCCTTCAGACGTCAATTTCATTGCCACTTACAAGTGATATATTGCGCATATTGTTACTTTGCGTATTGATTGGGTTATGGAACTTTTTCCATCATATCCGGCGGGCCCCACCGCGGACCGTTCCCTGAATGTTAATGGGCCCCAACGCCAAAGTTACAGGTATATTTTCATATTTGAAGCGAAAGGCGATGTGCCTGGCATGAGTTCCGCCCCCACTGAAGTTGAGCCCGACAGGTTTTCTCGATATTGTTTCAGAACATTACGCTTATGGGCGTTGAATGGAAAAATGTATCTACAACCGCGAATTTCACCTACACCATTGTGGCGTGGCAGAGTCGATGTTGCTCAGTATTGTTGAAGGGCGGAACTTTACTTTTTGTCGTGCCACCGCTCGGCGGCCCTACGGATCCTCTGGACAACCGTCGGCGCTTGACGTGCATCGAGCCATGCCAGAACCTCAATAATGCCGGAAAGCTTCATGTTAAAAGGTAAAAAATGGCAAGGTTAGATATCGTTGAAAGTAGTCGAGTATGGCATCAGAAGGCAGCTGATTTTATGCCGGTTTATTTGAGAAAATTGGAAATTAATTCGCTAATGCAGAACATCTGCTATGCAATTAAAAGGAATACAATATGATAATTCGAGACCGAAATCCTGGAATTGAGTGCAAAAGTCAAAGGGTTAGATATGTATAAAAGTAGTCGAGTATGGCTTCAGAAAGCAGCTAATTTTATGCCGTTTTATTTGAGACCATTGGAAATGAATGATCTAATGTAAAACATCTGATATGCAATTTAAAGTAATACAATGTGATAATTCGAGACACAACTCATGAAATTGCGTGCAAAAATGACAGGGTTAGATATACATAAAAGTAGTCGAGTATGACATCAGAAGGCAGCTGATTTTATGCCGGTTTATTTGAGACCATTGGAAATTAATTCGGTAATGTTGAACATCTGATATACAATTCAAAGGAATACAATGTGATAACTTGGGACACAAATTCTGGAATTGAGTGCAAAAGTGACAGGGTTCAATCTTCATGAAAGTTATTCAAGATTATATAAAAATGTAGCACGTTCGATTTTCGTTTAGTTAAGAACATTGGAAATTGTCAGCACATCACACAGAACATGTATGATACGTGTTTATTACAAGATGTTGAGTGGCCAATTGCTCCCATTTCACTTTAAGGGCAAAGTGACGGGGTGAAATTATTTGATAATAAAACGAACTACACATCATAAGAGAGCTTGTTTCAATGTTGTTCAAATTTGACCATTGGAAATTACTTGCACCTCCTCTAAAAACTAGAATATAGCATTAATCATAGCAAGCCCACTCTGGTGGTGTTCCTTCACAAACCCACCACCAGAGCGGCGCCACCGGTATTATGTCCGCGCTCATGACGCCTAACGACCACCGAACGATCACGTTCATCGGGAAGCGAAGCCAAATGTCACTCGAACCATGACAAAAACTCACACGTACACAACACTACCACACGTCGATCACCGAGGTGATGTATTATCCCACTTTGTCAGCCTCAATGATCGCAGCAGGCGGTGTTGGGCGGCCGCCTGATCGTCACCTTCCCCGACCGCCCGGCTCCATGGCCGAGAGGTGTCCATGAGAGGTGGCAAATGTAACGACTCAAAACTCGTTCAGAAAGCCCGGTCAGGACCAACGGGCTTTTTGACCGGTCTTTGGAATATATACAGCCATTATAGCACAAGCCACAGGTAACATAAAATAAGGTATTGTATCATATATATATGGGCAAAAATATGCAGGGCAATGGTTATTCCCCTTGAAAATCGGTAGCCATCTTCGATCGTTTTCTTTCTTCCTTCCTTCTTTTCCGCGCATTCGTTGCTGCAGATACAGGGAACGAACGTTGTAGGTAATTTTTAGGTCGACATTTTGGCTTTTAGCAAAAATGAGATACCATGACTTGCAACAAGAAAACTCAAAGTAGTACGTGACGTCCTTGGAAGAAGGTGCACGAAAAAATAATTATACAACGTTGAACATAGCTTGCAGGAATTATGCTGATGCCAATACAGATCTACTTAAATTATATGCAGATAATTTCAATATATACGCAAACAACCGCATCCAATAGTAAAACAGTGCACTGCACTCTCACAAAGCTCACCATGTATTGCAGTTTCTTTACCAGCTGATTATCGCATTATTGTAGCTGATCCATGTTGCATTCTTTTCAGCCATCCTTGTGGAATAACGGTTTTGTAATATCTTGTCAGTTGGTATTCACTTCAATATATGGTGCTTCTTCGAGTTCCTCGTGGTGCATTTCAATCATTAGGGATTACTTCATGCGTTAGCTATGCTATGAACATCATAGTCATCACGAAATATGTTAAAATCAAGAAGTGCCAGCCGAAGACAAGCGATGCAGCCAACGATGGTAAGGGAGGTCATTGATATGGTTTTCATAATGGGCGCTAAATGACCTCGTAGTCGGCGCGCCCTTAAGCCCAAATAACTAACTAACTATGGTTTTCATAGATTACGATGAGGTGGAATGCTGAATAAAATTACATGTTTGATTTGTAAATCTGGTAGGAGTGGGGTACGATTATGAGATACGTGGTGCCACATTCGAATATATTATTGAGCACAGAATGAATCAAACTTTGGTGGTTTTACTTTTAATTTTGCTGTCCTTAAATTGCGGATGGTAATGCAAATAGCGGATGATTTTAAATATGGTTTTGTATTCACCATGCTGATATTTAGACCCTCCAATGACAAGCATTTTGATAACAGGTTTATTTCAATTCATCTTCTGGGAGTACATGAGGTCTTCGAAGATGATATTAATTACCTATATCACCCGAATTTAACGGAAAAAATCCATGTTGGTATTTTATGTGAAAAAGCATGCATTGTCAAACCGGTCCTTTGACCGGGCATCAGTACATTTTGGCCGGTCTCCAACCAGGCGTGGGCACATCAGACCGTCCCGTCCCGGGCTTCGGCCGCGACATTTTGGACATTTGCCATTCTGGCTCAGCACGGTTGAGCGGCGGCGGACGCCATGCCGCGGGAGCGGAATGACTCCGCTTTATCCCGACCACGTGAGCGGTGGGGCCGGAAATGACTGCGGAGTGGTGGCTGCCGGCAGAGCGCACTTGTGGCGGCTGGTGACAGACGAGCAGGGGTCAGTGGACGGGGCGGGGCGACTGCCACCCCGTGCAGCGGCACACACGTGAGGCGTGGAGAGCCGACGGTGATGCCACTACGCAGGCGTGTGAGCCGCCAGCAGAGCAGCGATAACGGGACGGTGCCTCCCGGCCAGCGTTGTGTCGTGCCTCGTTACGGCCGATATAGGTCAGTCGTTCACGGCAGAGGCTCCGCTCGGCCGGCTAGCTAGAGACGAAGCCGACCACTCCCTGTGGCAGAGGCCCGGAGAGACATGGCCGACCACTCCCTGTAGCAGAGGCCCGGAGAGACGAAGCCGACCACTCCCTGTGGCAGAGGCCCGGAGAGACGGGACCGACCACTCCTTGTGGCAGAGGTCCGGAGAGGCGGGACCGACCACTCCCTGTGGCAGAGGCCAGGAGAGACGGGACCGACCACTCCCTGTAGCAGAGGTCCGGAGAGACGGGACCGACTCCTCCCTGTGGCAGAGGCCCGGAGAGGCATGGCAGAGACCCGGAGAGACGTGGCAGAGGTCCGGAGAGACGTGGCAGAGGTCCGGAGAGACGTGGCAGAGGTCCGGAGAGACGTGGCAGAGGTCCGGAGAGACATGGCAGAGGTCCAGAGAGACGGAACCGACGACTTCCTGTGGCAGAGGTCCGGAGAGACATGGCCGACCACTCCCTGTAGCAGAGAGACGGAGACGGGACCGACCACTCTCTGTGGCAGAGGCCCGGAGAGACGGGACCGACAACTCCCTGTGGCAGAGGCCCGGAGAGACGGAGCCGACCACTCCCTGTCGCAGAGGTCCAGAGAGACGGGACCGACCACTCCCTGTGGCAGTGGCCCGGAGACATGGCGGCCACTCCCTATAGCAGAGGCCACACCCATACGGGTGGGTGTATTTCGGCGGCGAACTTGGTAGTTGGTTCACACGTACAACCATGCATGCCTTTTCCCAGAGTCTCGGTGTCCGATCAGATTTCCAAATTCGACGCGAACTACCAAGCAGTCCAACAAACCGTCACTATCATACTAAGCCTGCATAAGACAAGACAGCTTTTTGCATAACAATGGCGTAGGGAACAGCTTTTTGCACAACGACCAACAATGGCTACGATACACCAGCGCTTAGCCGAATGGAAACTCATCGGATGCCGAATAAATAAGTGCACAAACGCACACACATATGCAGCGACAGAGGGCCAGTGTGTGAAAGCAGCCGCAATCCAGCAGTTTCCCAGAACGAGTCGTTGAACAAAAACACCAAAGTCACCCCGCATTTCGGCTCTCTCCAGAGCTTCTTCACATACAGCCTCAATACTAACTGTACAATTGTGTATAATAATGGCCATTACTATCTGGGAGGGTGAACGCAATATGACCACTGCAGTGGACGCACCCTGAATGACAAGTATGCAATCCATCACAATCAGCCAAAATGACGGTCATTTGACACGTCTCAGTGGTCTCCTGGGCTTGACAAGACCACGAGCAAGTCGTCGCGCCGCCGCCTGCAGACAGCCACCCGACCACCCACTACGTGTAGACGACCGCCCAAACTACCTGTCGCCTGTAGACAGCCACCCGACCACCCACCATTCGCAGATGACCACCCAGACTACCCACCGCCTGTAGACAGCCACCCGACGACCTACCATGTGTAGACGACCACCCATACTACCCGGCGCCTGTAGACCGCCACCCGACCACCCATCACGTGTCCTGACCACCCAGACTACCCGGCGCCTGTAGAGAGCCACCCGACCACCCACCATGTGTAGACGACCACCCAGACCACCCGCCACCTGTAGGCAGCCACCAGACCACCCACCATGTGTAGACGACCACCCAGACCACCCGCCACCTGTAGATAGGCACCCAATTACCCACCACGTGTCCCGACCACCCACCATGTGTGGACGACCACCCATACCACCCGCCACCTGTAGACAGCCACCCGATCACCCACCATGTGTAGACGACCACCCAGACTACCTGTCGCCTGTAGACAGCCACCCGACCACCCACCATTCGCAGATGACCACCCAGACTACCCACCGCCTGTAGACAGCCACCCGACCACCTACCATGTGTAGACGACCACCCAGACTACCCGCCACCTGTAGACAGCCACCCGATCACCCACCATGTGTAGACGACCACCCAGACTACTCGGCGCCTGCAGATAGCCACTCTACTACCTACCATGTGCCCAGACTACCCACCATGTGCAGACGACCACCCAGACTACCCAGCCCCTGCAGACAGCCACCCGACCACTCACAATGTGCATACGACCACCCAGACTACCCGCCGCCTGTAGACAGCCACCAGACCACCCACCATGTGTAGACGACCACCCAGACTACTCGGCGCCTGCAGATAGCCACTACTACCTACCATGTGCCCCGACTACCCACCATGTGCAGACGATAACCCAGCCTGCAGACGGCCACCCGACCACCCACCATGTGTAGACGACCACCCAGACCACCTGCCGCCAGTAGACAGCCGCCCAGATCACCCACCGTCTGTTCAGTCTGCAGACATCCACCCAGACCACCCACCTGTCGGCCGTAGACGGCCACCGAGACCAGCCACCTGTCTGCAGGTGACGATCCAGATCATCCGGCCGCCTGTGGACGACCACCCACGCCACTCACCCGTTTGTAGATGCGCTGCAGGTCGTCGCTGATGCGGGCCAGCTTGTTGGTGATTATGTTGGCGTAGACGTCACTGAGCAGGGCCCGGTCACGCGACTCCTGCCGGGTCTGGTTCATCAGCAGCTGCCAGCACGAGTAGGAGGAGAACAGGTGCATCTGGTCCCGTCTGAAACAGAGGGTGTCCGTCAGAGGGGAGAGGGGAGCGCTCGGGCTTGGGGTGCGGTTCACAGGCTCACAGGCAGACAGGCGCAAACGGGTCAATATGGGGGCGACATCACTTCTTGAAATACTTCCTGGATCGATTGCACGAGCGATATCGATCACAGGTTTGATACCACTGATCGGAGGACAACGGCGGATCTGCCGACATCAAACGGCGGGATACGTGTTATCTCGCGAGCAGACACCAGCCCTCGCAGAGGAAGTCCACTGAGACACCTCTACACCTTAGCCTCAATATCGAGCAGACACTACCATGAGCAGACACTACCATTGGCATAGGAAGCCAGCTGCGACACCTTATCCTTGTGTACGGACACCTTATCCTTTGTATCGCTCATGAGCAGACACCACCCGTGGTAGAGGAAGCCGGCCGAGGCGTCCGTCCGCAGTCCGGCCGTCGCCGTCATCATGGACAGAGAGTTATCGAGCCGCTTCATCAACTACACCGTCTGTTACCGACACACCGCAGCACCGAGAGCTATCGAGCCGCTTCATCAGCATCACCGTCTGTTATCAATCCACCGCAGCACAGAGCTATCGAGCCGTTTCATCAACTACACCGTCTGCTACCGACCCACCGCAGCACCGAGAGCTATCGAGCCGCTTCATCAACTACACCGTCTGCTACCGACCCACCGCAGCACCGAGAGCTATCGAGCCGCTTCATCAACTACACCGTCTGTTATCAATCCACCGCAGCACCTAGAGCTATCGAGCCGCTTCATCAACTACACCGTCTGCTACCGACCCACCGCAGCACCTAGAGCTATCGAGCCGCTTCATCAACTACACCGTCTGCTACCGACCCACCGCAGCACCGAGAGCTATCGAGCCGCTTCATCAACTACACCGTCTGCTACCGACCCACCGCAGCACCGAGAGCTATCGAGCCGCTTCATCAACTACACCGTCTGTTATCAATCTACCGCAGCACCTAGAGCTATCGAGCCGCTTCATCAACTACACCGTCCGCTACCGACCCACCGCAGCACCTAGAGCTATCGAGCCGCTTCATCAACTACACCGTCTGCTACCGACACACTGCAGCACAGAGACCTATCGAGCCGCTTCATCAACTACACCGTCTGCTACCGACAAACCGCAACACAGAGCTATCGAACCGCTTCATCAACTGCACCGTCTGCTACCGATCCACCGCAACACCGAGAGCTATCGAGCCGCTCCATCAACTGCACCGTCTGCTACCGACCCATCGCAACACCGAGAGCTATCGAGCCGCTCCATCAACTACACCGTCTGTTACCGACACACCGCAGCACCGAGAGCTATCGAGCCGCTCCATCAACTACACCGTCTGTTATCAATCCACCGCAGCACCGAGAGCTATCGAGCCGCTTCATCAACTACACCGTCTGCTACCGACCCACCGCAGCACCGAGAGCTATCGAGCCGTTTCATCAACTACACCGTCTGCTACCGACAAACCGCAACACAGAGAGCTATCGAGCCGCTTCATCAACTGCACCATCTGCTACCGACCCACCGCAGCACCACCTCCCGACGGTACCCTATGTCTGCCACAGCTGGACGCTCTGGTGCGCCCGCAGAACTTGCACAGCGTCGCTGCCCAGACCTACCTGGGACCTGATCCAGGAATAACACCCCAGTCCCAGACACACCAGGAAGCGACACGAGCACATCCGGGAACTGGCCCGCGCACACTGGATCCCAAAACGACATTGGTGGAAGAGAAGAACAAGAAGGGCTATTTTTTACGCTTTTGACTGCTAGGTTAAACAGCGTCTCCAATATCTGACCCCGCTTGGTCGCGGGTGGACTCGGTATCCGAATATATAGAGCAATAGTTGAACGCCCCACCAACTACCGAAGTATGACCCACCGCTGGCTACCGCGACGCCACAGCATTGGTGGAGAATTCCATACATTTTCAGGGTTACTTTTCCATTGATTGCAACAGGTCCCGAAAACTTTCAAGGGTGCTTTCCCATATGACTATGCTAAACTTAAGGGGTGCTCGGCAGCTATCAGGGGTGTACGGGCACCCCTGAGAACTGCCGAGCACCCCTAAAGGAACACAATTCTCCACCCATACAAACAGATACGTCAATTTTCGAAACATCATAGTCACACCAAGTCTCGACCCAAACACATTCGGGGCCAGACCCAGCCAACATATATCAGGACAACTCCGAACTACACAGCCCCCTCACAATCAGAGCAAACCCACATCTCGCACCAAACACACCAGGTCTGGCCCAGACTACATACCGGCGCATGGCTTCAACACAGTGCGGTACGATCTGGACGGACATTCTTGGTGACGACCCCTTGTCCTATGCCCACCAGGTCATAGGACGAGACACGGTAATGCATGAGGGACACAACATAGCCATTGCGAGGTTACAGCGAACAGTGACCTGCAATTCCGAACTTCATGTAGGAACAGACACCTAACACAAGCTTGTCCTTAACCTGGACCATACCTTTGACTTTCTAAATTGGTCTTCATACGAGAATGCATCCAGTCAGCTACACTATGAAAATAAAAATGGATTTTTACATATATTCAGTTTTTTGGCGTAAACGTCATGGGAGCGTTGTTAAGAACATCTATATTTGAACGGTTCAACGTCAATATATACCAGTCATGTTATCGACTTACGTCGATATCTGGCGGGTTCTGGAGTCCTGGCCTAATACCTCTACTTCACGAAAAAAAAAGTTATTTCAATATGCCAAATGAGAGGCCAGTGGGGGTGAAGGTTCAGTTCGGTAATATCGGCTTCAGACGGCAGAGGTGGTGCTGGAATTTCCGACCCACGACCATCGGGAGAGATGTCTGTCCGTCTCCAGCCGGCAGCAGGGAGTTACCCCCCCCAGCCATCAGAGATATCTGCCAGTCTCCAGCCGGGAGTTACCTCCCCCAGGCTGATATCAGAGGTGTCTGAGTTTTCAACCGGCAGCCGCACAGCAGACAGCCCCCCCCCCCCGCCATCAGAGGTGTCGGTTCATCTTAAGCAGGCAGCCGCAAAGCAGACAGCCCCCCCCCAGCCATCAGAGGTGTCGGTTCATCTTCAGCCGGCAGCCGCACAGCAGACAGCCCCCCCCCCAGCCATCAGAGGTGTCGGTTTATCTTCAGCCGGCAGCCGCACACCAGGAAGTCACCTCCCTCCACCGCCAGTCGCTACCAGAATTGGCCCGACATCATTGGCCAGACTAGCTCACGTCGGCTGGAACCGGCGTCTGGATCACCTGGACTATCTGGTGCACCTCACTCGTCTGCTGGGACTATCTGGTGCACCTCATCAGTCAGCCGGGACTATCTGGTGCACTTCACCAGTCAGCTGGGACTATCTGGTGCACCTCACCAGTCAGCCGGGACTATCTGGTGCACCACTCGTCTGCTGGGACTATCTGGCGCACTTCACCAGTCAGCTGGGACTATCTGGTGCACCTCACTCGTCTGCTGCGACTATCTGGCGCACTTCACCAGTCAGCTGGGACTATCTGGTGCACCTCACCAGTCAGCCGGGACTATCTGGTGCACCTCACCAGTCAGCCGGGGCTATCTGGTGCACCTCACTCGTCTGCTGGGACTATCTGGCGCACTTCACCAGTCAGCTGGGACTATCTGGTGCACCTCACCCGTCTGCTGAGACTATCTGGCGCACTTCACCAGTCAGCTGGGACTATCTGGTGCACCTCACTCGCCTGCTGGGACTATCTGGCGCACTTCACCAGTTAGCTGGGACTATCTGGTGCACCTCACCAGTCAGCCGGGGCTATCTGGTGCACCTCACCAGTCAGCCGGGACAATCTGGTGCATCTCACCAGTTCGCCGAAACTGTCGATAAAACCAGTCTGCCTGCCCGCCGGCTTCCGTTCCGATCAAGGTCGATCGCCACTGGTCGCTACAATTAGCATTATCGGGAAGGGCCGACCTCCAGCTTGCCACGGCTATTCCCCCCCCGCCAGATACCAGCCGATACGGACAGGGAAGGATGAGATGTTCCTCAAATCATAGCCGGTACTGCACCAATGCGTAGAAGAGTTTCGGCGGGAACTGCTGAAACTTACCCCACGCAATTCTTAACCGGGTATCGAGGATCATACATAACCCATCAAACATGAATACACGTTCGGATTCGGAGATTCGGGTATCCGGAGATTTCAAAACGCATCCCACTCCAAGGCAGTTACTTCGGTTTCTCTACACTTGGTCTCTACCAAGTGTTTATCACCATGAGCCACTCTACGGCGTTTTATCTGTCTCTATCAGAGCACATATCACAAGAATACTTCATAAGCAAGACGTTGTTTTTGGCACACATACGGGATAGTCCTGCTCCATCGATTACCATTTGGCTTCTGCCGCATCACGCCTGCTTATAGCCAAGACCTGTATGCATCTAGATCTATCAATGCTAATGCACAGACAGAAATGTTCTGGCAGAATGGAGCAAGATTGTGTCGGCGCCGTGTGCCGCGGGGCCAGAAGATCGGTTAAAGGTAGATAGGATCAGGCGCATCACCTAATTCTGCGAACGCAGCTCGACCGTCGTTGGAGCCGACCAGGGGCGGACACTCCCCCAGTTGCTGCCACCTCCCAACAGGGAGCCGTTTAAATCATACGAAGGTCGAACTTGAACTAAAGACGCCCACACACTGAGCATATGCATCGGCAGTCGGTGCCATCGCGGCAGACTCGGCGACGTCCCGAGACAGCAGACAACGGCTACCCGGAGGTAATCTGTCAATTCGAATAACGGTATCAGGGGCGTCTACTTGTTTTTTTTTTGTGGGGGCCATGGCCTCATGAAATTTGATCCTCCCCCTCCTCCCACCAAAATGTTGATTTGAGCCCCCCAATAACTTATGCTATTTTAATGCTTGAAAAGAAAGCTAAAGTTAAAAATTGAAACACACCATGCTACTTAGAAAACATAGGCGATGCCAACCAGCACATTTGAGTAGAAAGAAGCAGATTTGGACTGGACAGTGGACTGACTCTGCACCTTTTACTGCAAAAATGAAAATATGTACAAACACAAAAGAGTAAGGTTTCCGTTCACTTTACAAGCACAACTTTACATTATATAATGTGGAGATTCGCTGACGCTGATACATTTTAAACAGAATTGTCTGAAAAATCTGCAAAGCCACTAATCAAGAATTGCATTGTCATACTGATACTTGCACGCACCATGAATGGTAAACAATAGTATGGAGCTTGAACTGGATTCATTCCTCCATTCTCTCAATTTCCAGTCGTTGTCAAACCTACATACAATCCAGTCGAATTAACAACAATCACATTGCTACCATTTAGAATGTGGACATACAAACTATACTTATTTTCAGCAACCCACCCATCCCACCAGTAGCTTTATATTTACCTAAGAGAGCGAGAGCGAGAGCGAGATGAGAGATGATAGATGAGAGATGAGAGATGAGAGATGAGAGATGAGAGATGAGAGAGGAGAGAGGAGAGAGCCGAGAGAGAAGATCGTGCAGATACCGTAAGAAAGCCTGCAAATGAAAACTATCTTTCAAATCATCTGAACTAATATATGAGCATCCATCAATATAAGTCAACGGGAAATAGCGTGATGCTTAGGAATTGTATTCAGTTGTGCAACTTCATCAAGTAAACATTGTTAGTTGTAACCTAAGTTAAATTTGTTAAAGTACCCATGACTAGAATGCTACGAAATACTAATACAAACAATATTCTATCAATAATTACTATCGAATGTCAATAGAACACGCAAAGAAACATATATGCAACATATCCAGGTGTACTTCCTGCTTTTTATTTCTCATCGAAAGTAAATCTGGAAGAAAAATACGCCGCCATATATCAAAGATAGTGCAGGCACAGTCTGGATCAAACCCGACGGACCGCATCTCATCACTATCCATGTGTTGTCCATGTGCGATAGTTCTTTTTTGGCGCCGCAACATATTTTGCATTAGATTTAGCCAGTATTGATGTAGCAGAAATTTGTAGACGACTCGGCAGTGGGTTCAGTAGCAGAGTCAACAGCCGAGTACGCATTCAGCCGCTGAGCCTTCTAATTGTGCTGCCGAGTTTGCGCCGAATACGCGCTGAATGTGCGCTGGGCTGCTGAATCAAAATCTGCTGCCAAACCCGAATGTGCTGCCGAATATGCGCTGGTCCCGGCCGCGGCCCCAGCTCACGACAGTGGACGGTACATCCCGGAACAGGAACAAATAACGCCGAGTCGAGTCGAGTCGGTCGTACGAAGTAGTCATCTCAGGTCATTGTTCGTCCACCCAATATCATGTTTCACTACTTAGGTGGCTTTGAAACCGAATTCAAATTTGACTTCACAATGAACAGCAGCATTCGGTATAAGACGACGGTGCGGGCGCAATATAACCGAAGCAGCTGACGCGCACACAAATCCCAACTACACACACAAGACGACAGTGTAGATTATACATGATACTTGACCTAACCTTATGTCATAAACCTTGGCAGATATTTGAAAGCAGAATTTCTACATCATGTTTTTATCATGTTCTGCATAGAAAGTTTTCCCCTCACTGCGATGAAAAAAAACGGAATTTGACCCGATCTAAGTTCAGTAACCTTGACCTTCATGAAAATTTTGGGATAGAGTTGTTTAATTTGAGAGAACGGCATGCTATGAGTTTGGTGTTGCTATGCTGCAACTAATGCGAATGGCGGCAGATTATCTTTTGGAATATAACTCTCTTTGTCAAAGTCAATTTATAAAGGGAATTTGAAAACAAAATACACGGGTCAATGAGGACAAGAAGGCAAATATGGTGGGGTGCAGGCACCACCAAAGGTATAGGAAACTCCGTCCTTGACCTTTCCTCAGGAAGGGAAAGGATTACAGGTACTAACAGTGTTACAGTAAAAATGCTCCTGTTGCGACACACCCGTGGCCGGGACCACGCCAATTCGTCAGTTATTTGGGCTTTAGGGTACTTCGACCAGAATGTATCATTCGCGCCCATGGACCACGCCAATTCTGCAGATTTGAAAACTGTTTAGATTTCTGCCATTACTTTCAATTTCCGAGGTTCTGTAATATTTATTTCCGACCAGCAAAGAAACCATTCGAGCCGACATATTCATTTTAAAACTATCGGGTGGCCCTTCTGGGAATCTCCTGGGCTGACCTTTTCGGACTCCTGGGCCGTGACCGGAAAGGTACTATACCCAGTGTGTCCTATTCTTGCTTTTGGCTGCGCCATTGGGTATGGACGGAGTTTTCGACTGTTACAAAATAAAACAGTAAGGCGATTGCATTGATTGATGCCTGTGATCCGTTTTGCATTTTAGTTTGCTTGGTGTCGTGTGTGGAGGCTGGCCAGACCCGGCGATCAAGGTGACTGCATCAATGCACATGGTTGATCAGAGGGCGAGGACGAGTGTCTATTTCCATGTTTTTGTGGAGGCTGTGTCCCTTCTTCGATCCTGAACTTGCCCCCGCAACTTTGGCTTTGTCCCTCCCAAATGCTAGGCACCAAGGAATTACCTTCACTCATCATCGTTGCAGTTCAGGTCTGCTGTGCTCCGATGCTCCATCAAGGCCGGTGTGTTTTAGCCCACATATGGGCACAAACATTTAATTTAAGCCGGTGTGTTTGTTGGCGTGTGGAGTGGGGGAGGATGACAGTGACGATGGACCCGAGCCCACTGTATGACACGGTGGTCGCATACAATGGCTCAGAGTTTTTATGCTGACAAGTACTATGCACTGCTCTTTTACTTATGTGATTTCACCTGCTATTGGGCGATATTGCCTGTTGGTGATGATGCGGAATAAACATAAGGATAAACATCGTCAAATAAAAAGAAGCATTTCTGAGAACTGAAAATGAATTTGGCGAAATCCGTTGAGTTTTCGGTAGGTGAGGGGATCTATTGCATTTCGTCCCCCCCCCCAAAAAAAAAGAGAAGTTTTCTTCCTCAAAAATCGGCATCCCTTACCGGTATAACACATAGGGCACGGAACCAACCCTCCAGCTGTACATTAAATTCAAAACATTCCAACACTGAATTAATGGGTGCCCCATATGGCCCCCAGAAGTCTGTTCGGCCACGCAATGTCATCCTAACATATTGTGTTGTCTTTGTGCCGTTGACAGACCACGTCCACAAATGGTATCTCATGACACTGAGCAATCAATTCACTCGAAGCCAACACGACACCGCATCAATATTGTCTTTGTTCTTCTCCGCACTGGCAGCACCATTCGGCACGAGGCGGCAGAGTTCGTTCTTCTCCGCATTGGAAGTACCATTCGGAATGAGGCGCCAGAGCTCTTTCTTCTCCGCATTGGAATTGCCATTCGGCATGAGGCGGCAGGGCCTGTTCTCCACATTGGCAGTACCATTTGGCACGAGGCGGCCGAGCACACGTCATGAGTCTCAGCCAGCCTACCGGTCGAACCGGCCACGCGCGCGTAACTCGGACCTCCCCAGCGAGGGTCCACGGCACCTAACGGCACTGACCGATCTACACCACTTCCCCGTGCGCGCACTTAACGCGAATCCATTCATCACTGGCTCCGCAACAATGAAGCCTCCCCAACACTCCCGACTCATGACTCGTGTGTCGGGGGACGACGGAGGGAAAGGGCAGACAGGTGGGAGCGCGCCATCTCTGCCATCCGACACACGCGGGCGCGCAGGGCGCCGACTCGCCGCCACCACCCGGCAATACTCGCCACGAGATGGCTACGTCCATGGGTCTGGGTGCATCACCACCACCAGTCTGATACCGCAGATTTATCGGCGCGTCGCATTGCATTGACAGGGCGGCACATCTGCGCATTGGCGAGCAGTGACATCGCTGGACAGCGACATCGGCGGATAGTGATATTGGTGGACAGACATCCGGATATAGACGTGCGGATATAATGGTAATGGTGTGAAATGGTCATGCTTAATCTTATCTACACCTTCAGTGATGCGGACGAGGGCAAGATAATTGTACCTCGAATGAGGTATGTGAAATTAACCTGGGCAATCATGCGAACGAAACAAAAGGAGAAAGTAAATTATGATGTGGTTACACCCAGGCCCGCAGGCAAACCAGCTTTCGAACAACGCTTCACCTCGGTAGCGGAAGTAACGCCGGTGACAAGGACGAACACAAAGACTGTACTGTCGTATGCCTTCTGTCACAAGATCATGGACGGTAATGCCGCATGCTCTCCATCACATGGTCAGGGACGGTGCTGTTGCATATCCTCCATCACATGGTCAGGGACAGTACTGTTGCATATCCTACATCACATGGTCAGGGACGGTACTGTTGCACATCCTCCATCACATGGTCAGGGACAGTACTGTTGCATATCCTACATCACATGGTCAGGGACGGTACTGTTGCATATCCTCCATCACATGGTCAGGGACGGTACTGTTGCATATCCTCCATCACATGGTCAGGGACGGTACTGTTGCATATCCTCCATCACATGGTCAGGGACGGTACTGTTGCATATCCTCCATCACATGGTCAGGGACGGTACTGTTGCATATCCTCCATCACATGGTCAGGGACGGTACTGTTGCATATCCTCCATCACATGGTCAGGGACGGTACTGTTGCATATCCTCCATCACATGAGCAGGGACGGTACTGCCGTATGTCCTCTGCCACACGGTCAGCCATGGTACTGTCATACGTCCTCTGCCACACGGTCAGCCATGGTACTGTCGTATGCCCTCTGCCACACGACCAGACATGGCACTGTGGTATGTCCTCTGCCACACGGTCAGCCATAGTACTGTCGTATGCCCTCTGCCACACGACCAGACATGGCACTGTGGTATGTCCTCTGTCACACGGTTAGACGTGGCACTGTAGTATGCCCTCTGTCACACGGTTAGACGTGGCACTGTAGTATGTCCTCTGTCACACGGTTAGACGTGGCACTGTAGTATGTCCTCTGTCACACGGTTAGACGTGGCACTGTAGTATGTCCTCTGTCACACGGTCAGCCATGGTACTGTCGTATGGTCTCTGTCACACGACCAGACATGGCACTGTGGTATGTCCTCTGTCACACGACCAGACATGGCACTGTGGTATGTCCTCTGTCACACGGTCAGCCATGGTACTGTCGTATGGTCTCTGTCACACGACCAGACATGGCACTGTAGTATGTCCTCTGTCACACGGTTAGACGTGGCACTGTAGTATGTCCTCTGTCACACGGTTAGACGTGGCACTGTAGTATGTCCTCTGTCACACGGTCAGCCATGGTACTGTCGTATGCCCTCTGTCACACGGTCAGACATGGCACTGTGGTATGTCCTCTGTCACACGGTCAGCCATGGTACTGTCGTATGCCCTCTGCCACACGACCAGACATGGCACTGTGGTATGTCCTCTGTCACACGGTTAGACGTGGCACTGTAGTATGTCCTCTGTCACACGGTCAGCCATGGTACTGTCGTATGGTCTCAGTCACACGACCAGACATGGCACTGTGGTATGTCCTCTGTCACACGGTTAGACGTGGCACTGTAGTATGTCCTCTGTCACACGGTTAGACGTGGCACTGTAGTATGTCCTCTGTCACACGGTCAGCCATGGTACTGTCGTATGCCCTCTGCCACACGACCAGACATGGCACTGTGGTATGTCCTCTGTCACACGGTTAGACGTGGCACTGTAGTATGTCCTCTGTCACACGGTCAGCCATGGTACTGTCGTATGGTCTCAGTCACACGACCAGACATGGCACTGTGGTATGTCCTCTGTCACACGGTTAGACGTGGCACTGTAGTATGTCCTCTGTCACACGGTCAGCCATGGTACTGTCGTATGCCCTCTGTCACACGGTCAGACATGGCACTGTGGTATGTCCTCTGTCACACGGTCAGCCATGGTACTGTCGTATGGTCTCAGTCACACGACCAGACATGGCACTGTGGTATGTCCTCTGTCACACGGTCAGCCATGGTACTGTCGTATGGTCTCTGTCACACGGTCAGACATGGCACTGTGGTATGTCCTCTGTCACACGGTCAGCCATGGTACTGTCGTATGCCCTCTGTCACACGGTCAGACATGGCACTGTGGTATGTCCTCTGTCACACGGTCAGCCATGGTACTGTCGTATGGTCTCAGTCACACGACCAGACATGGCACTGTGGTATGTCCTCTGTCACACGGTTAGACGTGGCACTGTAGTATGTCCTCTGTCACACGGTCAGCCATGGTACTGTCGTATGGTCTCTGTCACACGACCAGACATGGCACTGTGGTATGTCCTCTGTCACACGGTCAGCCATGGTACTGTCGTATGGTCTCTGTCACACGACCAGACATGGCACTGTGGTATGTCCTCTGTCACACGGTTAGACGTGGCACTGTAGTATGTCCTCTGTCACACGGTCAGCCATGGTACTG
>JAOTOM010004911.1:142500-182500 GCA_034440615.1 Ashinkailepas kermadecensis | reverse complement strand
ACTTTTATGTAATATTTGTTCTTAATTAGTACTTGGAATCCTAGCCACCTTATGACTTTCGGGACAGGTGATACACGGTCATATTTTCACATTCCAGTCATCATACGGGCGGCAAAGTTAATTGCCCTCTGCACACAGCATGGCATGGCAGAATGGCATACCATTCGGCAGTAAAAATCATGTGTGCATCGATAAACAAAAGGCGTCCAGTCAATAGCGACTCCCAAGAATTAATGGATTTAGATGATACAAAATTTGAACCAGATATCTATTTGAAGCTTGACAAGTCTCCCTTTACGACATTTTTGGTGTCAATCATGATGAAGTCAGCTTTGCTGGCAGTCATCTTTAGTGTTTTCGTGATGAACCACGCCTGAAGAGCTTTAATAAACGTCTGAATACGGCCTATTAATTTTGTTGTTACTGGGGTTTAGGGGCGCATCAACTGCCTAGGTTATACAGCGCCCAGCCTATTCATTTTAACATGCCTTCTAAATCCGGGGGACTTCGGTAAAAAAGTTGGTTATCACATGCGTATGACATGCGGCGGTTGAAAGGAGGGACATCGGAAAGAGCGTTAACAAACAAGCTGAACAAGAGAAAACCGCCCAGAGAGCCTTGAGATATCCCATGTGACATGGGAAAAATGGACTTTCCGCCCCGCACGACCCGACTCCTATGCAGATAGCTGTCGAACCAGTGGGAGGGGATGCCGCACCAGCCCATTTTGTTCAGGAGAGCGCCGTGATCTACGCCGTCGAATGCCTTGCTGAGGTTTATGGCTGTAATACTACGCCATGTAGGCCGTAATACTACACTGCTACACGATGCAGGGGTGAACTTTCCTTATTGAAGGGGAGCGCAGGGCTCTTGTGATTTTATTTTCAGCCAACGCACATGAGCCCGATGTTAAATCTCCCGAACGTTGGGCAGGGACATGCGCTTCACCCAATGTGTGGAAGGTGCAATCCCCGACATCGCATGGAACATTCATGTCGCCAACAACCAAAGTGATCAAACATGATTACGGAGAGGGCGAAGCGAGCAAATTCTTAAGTGAATAATTTGTATTCTATAATTAATTATATAAAGCAAATTCCTCAAAATAATTAATTTGAGTGGCCGCTCAGTTTATGATGCTATGGATAACCCATAGCCCATGGATCCAGTAATAAACTATTCGTGAAATAGGGTGGAATATACCACTTTCTGGATACTCAATGGACATCCTTCTCCAAGAAGTATCGGCATCCTGCTCCTTGATGAATGCTTATGAAGTCGTCATGTCTCCATTCTAACAGTTCTCGTTGATAAATAGCATGTGCATGCTCTCGATAAGGAATGGTGATACATGAACATTTTGCAATGCAATATCAGGTAAAGCGATGACCTATGTGATATGGCATACAATACCAGTTTATAGCAAAGTTATTGTTCTCCCTATCCAAAATATAGCTCTTCTTAACTTATGAATCTCAAAACAAATGATAAAGGTCCAGTCATAAGAACCTACACCACGGACTCAAATTTTAGTCAGAAAGACATCAAAAGCATTTTAAATTACGCTAATTTCATGGCAAATTTCGACATCCTGCTATGCTCTTTTCGACATCTCACACCTAACAAAAAAACAATATTTTAACCCTGCATGGATCAGTTGTGCCATGCTTTTTCCTGTTGGACGCCGCGCCGGAGGGGAGCCAGGGCGCCTGTGATGGAGCGGCGGCGGTGGGGCGGCGGCAGCGGCGGGGCGGGGCGGGGGGCGGCGTCGGCGGCAGGGCAGCTGGAGCGGCGTTTTTGCACCACCGAACCGGTACCGGGCCGGCGAACAGCCACCGGCTTACCGGAGCCAGGTGCAGACCTGTGCCGGCCAGACCAGCCGCAGATATAAGGTCCACCAGTGGCGAACACCGCCGCCGATACACGGCCCAGCAGTGGCGAGCACCGCCGCCTATGTACCGTCCAGCAGTGGTGAGCACCGCCGCCTATGTACCGTCCAGCAGTGGCGAGCACCGCCGCCTATGTACCGTCCAGCAGTGGTGAGCACCGCCGCCTATGTACCGTCTAGCAGTGGCGAGCACCGCCGCCTATGTACCGTCCAGCAGTGGCAAGCACTTGTGTGCACCAGATCAGCTGCACCGGCCGCGACGGCTACTCTTCAACCGATCCACATTGGTGTGGTACCCAACACTGCATCCGCAGACCACGGGACCAGTAGCCCAACAGTGGACCGTGAGCCGATGGCAGACCACTGAACCGATGAACCCACATAACACAGCCACACCTTGTCTCCACATTGGCGACATGATGCAACAGCTGCCAGCGAAGGGCGCCAAGCGAAGATGTAAACAAATTATCGTTACGAAAACGTAGACAATATGGCATGTATTAAATCACGTTGAAATGAAAGAAGTAGTCGTTAGTAAATCGTTTCCAAGACAGGAACACCACAATAAGTATAGGGAATCGCATTAAGTATTACAGTCGGTTGAATTTATGCGTTGCAATTCTGGATGTGGAGACGAAATTTGTGTGGTAATCGAATACGAAGAGAATATATTTCTTCCAACCTGTGACATCGGAATCTCAGTTTGAACTTTTCAGTGAAAGTTGAACAATATCACAAAGCAATTTATTGTAAAACAGCACCATTGACCCTCCAAATTAGAAAATAAAAGGACAATTTTCTGGAGAGGATAATGCTCTGGATGCCAAAATCCCGAACATCATAAAGGGCGTCGGTAGCTCAGTGGTGAAGCTGAGCGTCTGGCAAGCCAGAGGCGCAGGGTTCGATTCCCCGCGGTGTCCGTCCTTCCTGCCAGGGTGAGAGGCAGGCGACGCCATACGGCCTCAGCTGCAGAGTGCGTCGTAAAGTCACAACCACCACCACCAGGACATCATAAAGTGTTCCGGAACCCCGAAAGCAAGTTTCCATACGATGCTCGTTTCCACTGATCACTTGAAATTCCTGAGCATTGGATGGAACCGACGCGAAGCAAACAGGCAGTAGGGAAGAGCACACCGGACGACATTCCGAGCAGCCGTCAGCTCTGCACGACGTTCGCGAACGGCAGCGGGCGCCAGCGGGCCCACCGGCACCGGTCCTGCACGACGGCCACCTACTGACGTGAGGTGTGATGTAGACGTCCGACACATCAGTCTCCTCAGAGATAAAGCCGCCGCCCACGCTATCTAACCACAACCGATACACCGATGGCTGGGCGAGAGTGGACAGCAACGGATGCACGTTCGACGAGGAGCGACATTCTGCATTGGCTGAGTGTTCGCTACCAGCTCTCCTCCATCGGGAGGGACGTCGCGGCAGCCGAGACGACCCGGGGAGGCTGACTCACGTGAGCCCGAGGTGTCTGGCAGTGGCCTACCAAAGCACGGCGAGACGACGCACGTCGGGCCGGCGCGGCGGGGAAAACAGCCGCCCATACCTCGTTACCGCCCCGAGATCAAATGAATTGGAGCGTGCCGCCAACAGACCAGTTGCTGGCTGCAGCTCGCGCTCGCCGACCTCGTGGCAGCGACAGCGTGGTGAGAGACGGCCCCACCCCGGCAGAGGTGTGACGGTCTGTCAACACAGCAGCAAGACAGACAGACAGACAGAGACACAGACAGACAGAGACAGACAGACAGACAGACAGACAGACAGACAGACAGACAGACAGACAGACAGACAGACAGACAGACAGACAGACAGACAGACACACAGTTTTGTGTGCTACACCGCCGCCGATGTGCTCGACTCGCTCGAGCCGACCGCGCAAACCCGACGGCCGTAGTACGGCACAGCGGCATCAGGGGCGACGGTGACGTCAGAGGCGGTCACGTCACCATCTCAGCTGACTACAGCTGAACACAAGGTGCCCGCCCGCGCGGCGTCTGTAAGGCGGCAACTGTCGTCACGTGACTCCAGAGACCGGCACCGTCTATCGCAACTCTAGGAACTCAGGCCAAGATTTCCCCAGATACGGCAGCTGTCGACTCCGAAGACTGGAGTTGTTTACTTTGGATTAATTGATTGATGACAGGATTTGGGGCGAAACGACTGGAAACGGTGATGCTGACAGACAAAATAGAGATCCGTCAAAGAAAGGACCTGGCCGAGGTCGCTCTGACGGTCACCACAGAGGACGGATGATTGGATAAGGCCGGCAGATGCGGTGGAAAGGTCAAGCCACGACCGACGGCTGTCAGCTCCATCGTCAGTCGAGCCGACAGATGCGGTGGAGAGGTCAAGCCACGACCGACGGCTGTCAGCTCCATCGTCAGTCGAGCCGACAGATGCGGTGGAGAGGTCAAGCCACGACCGACAGCTGTCAGCTCCATCGTCAGTCGAACTGTCGGCATCCTGGCCGGACCGGGGCCGCTCAATCTCAGAGCCGGACAGACTGACGTGGAGACAGGAGCGCTTTGTTCCCCGAGACAGCAGGCCGTCTCCGGACTCTCCGGAGACGGCCTGCTGTGTACCGAGATCGCCGTCAGCAGCAGCTCACAACAAGTTGTGACACGTCTCCGGGCCCACCGCCGCCTGAGCCGGAGCCGGAGCCGGAGCCGGAGCCGGAGTCGGGCGCGACGCGGTGCACACGTGACAAACGACAGATGTGGCCGCGCAGCCCGAGCGCTGAGCGCCGAGCACCAGCCGGCCGTCTGTCGCGCGTCAGTCGCCATGACGCGCCGTTTTTGTCGCCGGCAGCGGATGTGCGGCAGACAAGTCGGTCCCGCGAGAGGGAACGGCGCGGCATGACGAGCACTGGCGACGGCACCGTCTGGCAGCGGGCCAGCCGTCGCACGGCGGCCGGGGTAGGTGCCTCAGGCGGGCACGTACCCAGTCCGGGACGAGCTCAGTCACAGTACAGGGGACACATATCCCCCCTCATCACCAGCTCAGTCACAGTACGGCGGACACATATCCCCTCATCACCAGCTCAGTCACAGTACGGCGGACACATATCCCCCTCATCACCAGCTCAGGGACAGAGCAGCAGGCTCGTCTCGTCTCAAAGCGAGACAAAGGGCGGTATTATATTTTGTCTTTCAGAGGACAGCTGATAATGGATCTGTTGTCAGATTATTTGAAGGCCAGAAGTGAAGTACGATTCTTGTCTGGCTCGAAGACGACCTGTCTCTGTTACCCCACTTACGTGGGGACCTGGTATCTGGATGCCCGCGTCGTCGCACTGGGAATGAATTTGCCAACCCATGTAAACGCCCGGAAGTCCAACGGTAAATTTGAAGTGAGGCTGGGAGCGCTGGGAGCTCCAGAAAAAGGATGATCATCCGTTCGGAGCTGAATCAGATTGCATTTTCTTGCCAGGCGATACTGCTAAATGATTGTCGTGGACACCACCTATTCGTGAAACGTGATGTTGGCAAGGAAATTGAAACTTCCCGTCATTTTCAAGCAAGGTTTTTTCTTTTGTCGCTGGCACGTTGGCAGTTGTAACGATTTATTTCAACTTCCATGTGCGGTACCGCCGCATCTTCGATACAAAAATAATGGCATTTTTCGCCCGAAGAACCCAAAAGCGCAATATTCATTACTTAAAATTGTTAGTGCCTAGCCCAGGCCTTGTGGACAATTACCGGGGCACCATAAATTGGAAGACAGAGTATAGCATAACCAAAAGGAGAGTACAAGCAATCAGGGGCGGATACAGGGGGAGGGGGCACAAGGGGCACGTACCTCCCCATAGAAAGGTGGCGCCTCTGACCGGGAAAAGAAGCTTTCCCTGGGAGGCTCGAATGCATTCACCCATCCCCACCAGCTAACGGATTTTTTCAGTCAAGGGCACCACTTTGAGGGGAAAGGCGCCCCTGAGAGGGAAACAAGTCCTGATGAGAAGTTCGAGTACAATCCTCTCTCCGCTCAGCGATTTTTTGGCTAAAATTAGACATTACAAATTAGATGACCAGCCTCCTGATGGGAAATGTGACCAAGCCAGCCTGAAGTCGGCAGTGCAAGCGACAACTATCGGAGGAAGCAGAGGCTGAGGGCGGCGCCTAAACAGGCAGTGCAAGCGACAAACACGGACTGGGGCGGCACCTCCGTGCTCACCTGCAGTTCGGAGACGACGGCCGTCTGCGTGTCCACCCGCGTATCGAGACACCGCAGCTGCTCGTTCAGCTGCAGCCTCAGATCTGAAACGGTACAGAGAGAAGGCCGTCAGCCGGCGCTGCGGCAGTTCGTCGGCGCTGGCGGCACACTGTCCGGCGGGGTCAGGGCGACTGCCGCCGCAGGGTACACGGCTCCCACGACCCGTCAGCAGGCGCTGCGGCAGTCCGTCGGCGCTGGCGGCACACTGTCCGGCGGGGTCAGGGCGACTGCCGCCGCAGGGTACACGGCTCCCACGACCTGCCAGCAGGCGCTGCGGCAGTCCGTCGGTGCCGGCGGGGTCAGGGCGACTTCCGCCGCAGGGTACACAGCTCCCACGGCCCGTCAGCGGCGGACAGTCGAGCTTCTCCGGTGACACCGACACAGAGCGCTGCTACTGGAGCCGGGCCATCAGCTGGTGTCCGCCTCCCCGGTGGCCGACTACGCTGGCCACCCCTCAGCGGTCGGACACGGCGGCGTCGCAGTTGGAGTCAGGAGCACACAGGTTGGCTGGTTCGTTAGTGGGATTTACGGGCGCGGCGATCTTGGCTGTTACGGCCGATAGAATGTGACGCGGGCACGTTGTCGGCGATAACATGGCAGTTAGGTCACCATGTGACCACTAACCGCACAGGCAGTGCTGACAACCGCTGCCACACAGCGGCCGAGAGAATGTGAGGCGGGCACGCTGACGGCGATAACATGGCGGTGAAGTCGCCAATGGCCGCCATGTGGCCACTAACTGCACAGGTAGTGATGGCGAGAGTGAGGAAATAACACGGCGGCCGAAAGTGAGTGAGTGAGTGAATGTGGGCGTGGGTTAGTTGGTGAGGGGATGAGGGGAAGGACGACTAGCTGAGACGGTGCAGGGAATGAATGTGTATGGGCCGACAGAACAAACATGCAAAAGCATGATAGAAAAAGCTGTGCCAGAGGGGGGTGACGGCTCCGCACGAACACAGGGAACACTCGTGGCGGGCTCCCAGTGTAAGAGGTGATACAGTAACGCGGGTGAGCGGAGGCGTGCCGTCTGCGAACGAAGGGAACACTCGTGGCGGGCTCACAGTGTAAGAGGTGATACAGTAACGCGGGTGAGCGGAGGCGTGCCGTCTGCGAACGAAGGGAACACTCGTGGCGGGCTCACAGTGTAAGAGGTGATACAGTCACGCGGGTGAGCGGAGGCGTGCCGTCTGCGAACAAAGGGAACACTCGTGGCGGGCTCACAGTGTAAGAGGTGATACAGTCACGCGGGTGAGCGGAGGCGTGCCGTCTGCGAACAAAGGGAACACTCGTGGCAGGCTCCCAGTGTGAGAGATGATACAGTCACGCGGGTGAGCGGAGGCGTGCCGTCTGCGAACAAAGGGAACACTCGTGGCGGGCTCCCAGTGTGAGAGGTGATACAGTCACGCGGGTGAGCGGAGGCGTGCCGTCTGCGAACGAAGGGAACACTCGTGGCGGGCTCCCAGTGTGAGAGGTGATACAGTCACGCGGGTGAGGGGAGGGATGCCGTCTGCGCCGATGCCATACGGTCGATGAGGGAGGAGCTGTCAACACAGCTGCTCGCCATGGCGCTTATCGATACCGCCGCATAGGGGAAGCCCGCAATGGCGGCAGATGGCATCAGCCAACTGTTCACGTGCAGGAACGATCACCAGTCGACCGTGAGCGGCCACATGAAATTCTTAAGTTTACGTGGAAAATTACACCTATCAGAGCCTTTGTTAACTCCTGCGGACACCTGCGGACAGAGTTTCGACTTCCTGAATATATTTTCATGAAACGCAGCATCATTTCAATGTACTATAAGTAACTCTTCACTATGCCTAACTCATGACGACTGTGCCATCACAAATCTTGCCAACAAATTGTATGCTGATATGTCAATATTACTATTTGTCTGCCGTATTGCCCAATTGCTTCGACGTCATCAGGGTTTTGATATATTCGCTTGATACGGTCCACTCAACGAAAAATAAATTCCAGAACACTGAGCACAGCGCCCCACCACACGCACATGGGTGCGTCGTCGCCCGCAGACGGGGCGGCGCAGACGGGGCGCCGTCACACGCAGACGGGGCGCCGTCACACGCAGACGGGGCGCCGTCACACGCAGACAGGGCGCCGTCACACGCAGACCGGGCGCCGTCACACGCAGACGGGGCGCCGTCACACGCAGACGGGGCGCCGTCACACGCAGACGGGGCGCCGTCACACGCAGACGGGGCGCCGTCACACGCAGACAGGGCGCCGTCACACGCAGACCGGGCGCCATCACACGCAGACGGGGCGCCATCACACGCAGACGGGGCGCCGTCACACGCAGACGGGGCGCCGTCACACGCAGACGGGGCGCCGTCACACGCAGACAGGGCGCCGTCACACGCAGACCGGGCGCCATCACACACAGACGGGGCGCCGTCACACGCAGACGGGGCGCCGTCGCCCGCAGACGGGGCGCCGTCACACGCAGACGGGGCGCCCTCACACGCAGACGGGGCGCCGTCATGCAGACAAGGCGCGGCGACCCGCTGGCCGGCATGGCCGCCTCGACCAGGAAACGACAGGCCACACGGCACTCTCGAGCCCCACGTTACCACAAGCCTCACGACATTCCCAGGCTCAACATTACAGTACGGCTCACGACATTCCCAGGTCAAGTCACGCCACAACAGGACTGATCTACCAACAGCACGCTCTGCGTTTGCAAACACTGCTGTTGGCTGTCCCAAACGCCGGTCACGTTACCGCGTGGCTACGTGATCTGCCGCAGCGTTATGACAACATCCTGTCGGCCGCACGAAACGCTCGTGGGCCACCTTCGATGGCGACGACTTGGTTCTGCGCCGCCAGTAGGTCTGGGCAGTCGCACCGTGACGACGGGCGAGTCGCAGCGTGACCCACGCTTAACGAGGGGCAAACACGTTCACCGTTCTGCCCACCACATCCCACTCGGCAAAGGGGGATGTGGTGGGGAGCACCAAGCCTCACACCAAGCCTCACCGCGCGCTTCCCCAGCGCCCAGTGTGGCCTGGCGCAGTACAGAACTGGCCGCCGGACAGGCAGCAGCAGTGCCGCTCCGCGCCATGTTCCTCCCATTCCTGCACGATACTGGCGGTTAACGATCCTGGGCCGGCTCAACTGCTGTTTAATTACCGGTCATGTGAGTACCGTGGTCCCTGAAGTCTCGTCGAGGAACGACACCCACACCCGGGGGCGCGGTACGTGGCAGACGTGGCACCAAATGGTTCGGGCGCACAGCTAAACCTCGCACACCATGGTGGCATCGCGGGCGAGGCTAACGAGCACGTCCAACTGACCATATCAGCAGGCAGCCATTTGGGTTCTAAAATCAAACGTTCCCCGCAACGCTTATCACCTGCGTCAGTGGCTCCACCACTGCCAGTGCCTCCATTTTCCACCGCCAGCAGAGCCCATTCCATGGCACTATGCTTTCCGTGTGGTTCCCGCACTCTGAACACCTTGCATCGCATCCATTTCTGACATATCTTCGGTCAGTGAAAGCCGAGAGCGGATGGGGGGGGGAAGGTGCAAAACCCCCGGACCACGGCTGATCGAACATCTGAGGTAGCCACGAAGCCGGTTCACAGCGGATCGTGTTCTCTGCGTGTTATCGCCCGCGAATCGCCTCCTGCTGAGGGAGTCACCGTTGCGGCCGGCGTACCCGACACGACCCAGACCAGACGGAAGGGGTGTGGGAGCGGTGGCCGGCAGACTGAGGGAGTCGTCGCTGCAGCCGGCGTACCCGACACGACCCAGGTCAGACGGGAGGAGTGCAGGAGCAGTGGCGGGCAGACCACCCGTCGCCCGCCGATCCGCCCACCACCCTCTCGCCGTCATCCATCGCTGTCGCCGCGTCGGCGCCGACGCCAGTCGGGCGCCTCTGTCGTCGGCCCGACCACCTGTGGTGGCCGTCTCGAGTGTCAGCAAGGCAGTGGGTGCGGGCCGCGGCAGCCTCAACTGCCCTCCTCTCCGCCGGTCCCACCGTGTCCAAGTGAGACAGAGACGCCAGTCGGGCGCCTCTGTCGTCGGCCCGACCACCTGTGGCCGTCTCGAGTGTCAGCAAGGCAGTGGGTGCGGGCGGCGGCAGCCTCGACTGCCCTCCTCTCCGCCGGTCCCACCCACCCACAAGGCAGTGGGTGCGGGCGGCGGCAGCCTCGACTGCCCTCCTCTCCGCCGGTCCCACCGTGTCCAAGTGCGGCTGTTCTCAAAGTGTGCCGTGTGCCGTGTGGTGGCGCGGCGCGGCGTCACCCGCCCGGCGACAGCAGTTGGATCTGCTGCGGCCGACGTTTACACTGTGCTAAGCAGCCGCCGGTCGTATATCGCGCGTGTTTACAGTGTCTCCGGACAGCGGCGATGCTGCAGCGCACGCGGCTGTGTTGGTTGGTTCGACGGCCGGGCCGGGCCGGGGCGGGGCGGCCAGTTCCCGAGCCCCGGCCGCCGCCGAACCAGCAGCCGTGTCCAACCCGTGTTCCGCCGCTGCACGCGGTTCACACAAAAACTGGACGGCGTGCGGGCGGGCGGTTACACGGCGTGGCGCACTGGCGGCGGCGCTGGCGCGGCTGTGCCTCTATGGCTCTGGCTCTGGTTCTGGCTCTGACGCACCAACACCCGTCCTGAGCGCGGAGCGCACGACGAGTGATCCACCACGGGGACGAGGTGCGGGACTTCAACATTTCCAGCATCCAGTTAAACTTCAGTCTATAGGTGCTGCATAGAGAGACTAAAATGTGAAGTTCTGCAATCCGCCTCCAGTATACTCCGCGCGGTAGTCTGTCGAGGAGGGCAGCGGCGAGGGGAAGCCGGGCCGGAGTGGCAGAGGGTTGAGTCGGAGTGAGTCATCTGAGGCGAGGCGGCCGGCAGCGAGGCAGCGACGAGCCGTCGGACCAGCGATACCAGCCTGCTCAATATGCCATCGCCGTCCACGCGACGCGATGGCATTCTGATGGCCAGAGATTTGCGATGGGAACAGCCGACGAATATTGATCTGGACCGTTCGTCGATGGCACGAAAATATCCGGTGAACAGAACTGCAGAAGGCATTCCCGGCGCAGACCGGTTATTTCACCGACAAATCGGTTCGCAGCTGGCGTCTGACGGCGCGACAATGCGGCAGCGCTATCCAAGACATATTTATGAGTCGCTTGCAGCTACCATTGTCCGGAGCGCCACTTCATAGAGCCGCGAGTAGCTTTGCGGAGAGATAGAGCGACAGATATCCGCCAGACGGCGGGACCTCAGATGAAACTGCCGACAGCAGAACACAGTTGTGGGCCAGGCGAGCCGATAAAATGCGGCCCCGATCTGGTCTGATCTGACTGACCGATAGCGAGTCAATTATCCGGGTGTTATGCGTCTGTGACCGGCAGCCCACGTCCAACAGTCAATCAGCACCAAGCAGCGAGTGAAGCCGATAGTCACATGGCTGCAGGACACGGCCGGGTGAAGCCGACAGTCACATGGCTGCAGGATACTGCCGTGTGAAGCCGGCGGTCACACGGCTGCAGGACACGGCCGGGTGAAACCGGCGGTCACACGGCTGCAGGACACGGCCGGGTGAAACCGTGTGAAGCCGACGGTCACACGGCTGCAGGATACTGCCGTGTGAAGCCGGCGGGCACTCGGCTGCAGGACACGGCCGGTTGAAACCGTGTGAAGCCGACGGTCACACGGCTGCAGGACACGGCCGGGTGAAACCGTGTGAAGTCGACGGTCGCACGGCTGCAGAACACGGCCGTGTGAAGCCGACGGTCACACGGCTGCAGGACACTGCTGAGGAGCGTGAACTGAACCAGCGGTCGCGAACGAAACCACCCACTCAGATAACGTGCCGCCGGAAGCCAGGGTGGGCTGGGCTGGGCTAGGCTGGGCTGGGCTGGGTGGCTACGCTCAGTAGGGGTGTGCAGAGACTGGGGATGGGGAGGGGCGTCAACTGCAACTAGCGAAGAGGTGCTAAGCTGGAAGTCAACAACATGCACAGACTTCCACGCCGCGCGGTCACTGGTCGTTCGTTGACGACAGTGAATGGTGAGCACTGCCTCCCCCCCCGCCCCCCGCCCCACAGCCGGTGAAACCACGTGGCCACTGGCCAGGGCAGCAAGGCTCATGAGTCAAACACACCGCATCACCACACAGCACAACTTCGTCATGCACGGCAGACACAAACAAACGGGTGGTCTGGCCGATCCGGCACACGTGATCCCTTTACAAAAGCCTCGGCGACCCAGCCGCGGAATAATAAACACTCGGGCCTGCACCGCCCCCCGCGGCCGTCCAAGGCTGGTCGCAGCACCGCCCCAAACCGGCCCCAGCCAGGCCTGCTAACGAGCTCAGCTGTGTGCTTACCACCAGGGCCACGAATACAAATTATGTGCGCAGTGCGTGCCTACCACTGCACAAGTGCACGAGCCGACCACCACCCCGCACCGAGAGGCGAACCAGCTGGTCACCAGCTGCAAACCGGAAGCCCGGTACGGCCGCGATAGCTAAAATCGTGCTAACTATGCGCCGCCACCAGACAACGAGACGTGTTGACGCGGCGTGGCTCGTCGGTGCGGCCGTGGCTGGTGGCGCCGGCACTTTGACGCCGCTCCCGGAGCCTGGAGCCAGCTGCCGGCGGTGCGACCGAACCGGTGTAGTCAAGCGGGTCAACCGCCGGTGCTGCGCCGCCGGCGGCCTCCCGACCAATCGTCGAGTGAGTCGAGCCGAGATAGACACGCGAGAACAGAGCGGCCGCCACCGACCCGGTCACAGCCAGACCGTGCCGACACCAGCGGGACGACCGACTCGGTCACAGCCAGACCGTGCCGACACCAGCGGGACGACCGACCCGGACACAGCCAGACCGTGCCGACACCAGCGGGACGACCGACCCGGTCACAGCCAGACCGTGCCGACACCAGCGGGACGACCGACCCGGTCACAGCCAGACCGTGCCGACCCCGGTCACAGCCAGACCGTGCCGACACCAGCGGGGCGATAGCGCACACCGCAGCAGAAGCGTGTCGTGTCGTGTCGTGCCGTGCCAGCAGCCAGCCAGCCGCCGCCTCGCCACGTGCCTGCGCCGTACAGACGCCACCACATCAACAGAATACCAGCCATTCCACACCAGATGGGCGTCACAGACGCACCTAGCGCCTGCCGACGCGGTCCCGCACCAACCTCGCCGACAGACGGGTCTCGGACCAACCTCGCCAGCCGACTGGTCCCGGACCAACCTCGCCGGCAGACGGGTCTCGGACCAACCTCGCCAGCCGACTGGTCCCGGACCAACCTCGCCGGCAGACGGGTCTCGGACCAACCTCGCCGACAGACGGGTCTCGGACCAACCTCGCCGACAGACGGGTCCCGGACCAACCTCGCCGGCAGACGGGTCTCGGACCAACCTCGCCAGCAGACTGGTCCCGGACCAACCTCGCCGGCAGACGGGTCCCGGACCAACCTCGCCGGCAGACGGGTCCCGGAATAACCTCGCTGGCCGGCCGACAGGTCCCGAACCAGCCTGGCCGAGACACCTGACTGGCCGTGATGTCGCAGGCGGCGGCCACAGCGCCTCCTGCCTGCTGCTTCGGCCCGGCAGGCGGCCGCCCGCATCAGGACGGACGTTCTCGACAGCGCCTCACGGGACCCCGCGGTCGCACCTGGCCTTCAGAAGCCGCCGGTCGCCACAACTTGCCGGTTCAACGACACTCAGTCATTCCTCGGTCCAATTATGTCTCGCCGGCTCATCACCACCTCGAACACGAGAAAAACGTGACCGCCGACAATTCCCACAGCAGAGCCGCTCTGCGCGGAGGCGGCAGAGCGCGTCGTTCCATGAGCGGCTTACGGCCGGCCGCGCAGTGCCGGCGGGAGGTGGGCGGCCGGAGCTGAGCGGCGTGTTGTTCTGGGTCAGCCTACCGTGACGACTGACGATCACCGTCTGACACGAGGTACGGCCAGCGGGCTGACTACCACCGTCTGACACGAGGTACGGCCAGCGGGCTGACTACCACTGCCTGACACGAGGTACCGCCAGCGGGCTGACGACCATCGTCTGACACGAGGTACGGCCAGCGGCCTGACGACCACCGTCTGACACGAGGTACGGCCAGCGGGCTGTCGACGGCGTGAGCAACAATTTGGCAAATCGCATCACTCCCTGCATATATTCACCTCCAACAGACAGGATGAGTTATGAAGCGCACTCAGAACTTCCGCCACCGGAGACATATCTGGCGAATGCATAAGGTCCAATTTCGCAACAAACAGGAAAGACGAAGACTGCGCCATTTTCCCTAAGTTGAGCACGCAAATTAGCTCATCGAGAACGAATCTCAGTCCGTCAGAGCATTTCAAGACTACTCGGACAATGTTTAACATAGGGCATCGGAGTTCATTGGCAAAGTTTTCGCCACGGCCGATAGTGTCGTTCGTCGTGATACACCTAGTGTGAAATATACACCGGAGGCCGGCCGGTGTCGGGCCGCCGGCCGCTTCACCAGCACAGGCACAGCAGCTCCGCGATAAACAGAGCTAATGAAAACCAATCAAGTTGGCGTGAATAACACGGAGATACGCAGAAATGAGGAGGAAGCAAATCAACTGACAATGCTCTAACAGAGGGAGAAAACTAAAAGTCAGCCTTCCCCGCACCAGACCGGGGTCACTCGCACCTTAAAATCAGACATCTACAGTATCTCGAGATGACGTGCTATATCAAAAGATGCCAAGCTGTCAGTTGTAGAATTGGTGAAGCTTGACCAGCCAGTCCGACGTTGCCACCAGGACGATCACACCTAAACAGCTTCTGCCAGCCCCGCATAGTTTCCAATGCTGTTGCCGCGCACAGCAATAATGACAGACAAATGTGACAGATTGGCATTTTCGGCAGACACAGATGTGACGGGTCCGCAATAGTGACAGGCACAGATGTAGCGGTTCCGCAATAGTAGCAGGCACAGATGTGGCGGATCGGCTCCGGATGGCGGCGGACGCGGACGTGAAGGGACCAGCGGGACGGCGATAAGCGGGGCTTCGGGAACCACTCGAGCACCATTATTGATCAGAGGGGTGAGGCGGCGCTGGTGTGTATGTGCTCGGTAACCCGGCCCGGGACAGCAGGGGTGGTCGGCGGCACCGCCGCTGCCAGACAGCCACTGTCACACGGAGGCTCTAACGCCGCGCCTGGAGCATTTAGCCAGGGAGTGCCCGCAGGCTGACAGAAGCGTTCACACCGGGAGGCAGTCATATGAGGAGAAGCCGTCACCCAGGCACACTGCATCGCTGGCCGTCGCACGGAGAGACTACTGAGCAGGACACCTCTGACAAGGATATGGCACCCAGCAATCAGGCTTGTTTGGGCCCGCACCGACCACACCGCCGGCACACAGATAGCTTAATGTAATTAACGCCTATCCGGCGTGTGTCATTTGATGGTGGCACGATAACGAACCATCATCACCGACAGCGGCAACCAAACATCAACTGCAAAAACAGACACGCACAAACACCGAACCGCAAAAACAGACGCCTACACACCAGCCATGGTGTGCGGTGAGTCATGGCTATGTTTTGCCACTCGTGTATTTGGACTTGGGTGCATCAACTGTGGTTACGCTAGGTGAAGCCATGTCACATCTAAAATGCATTACTCCAAATGGGAGGTGGCGCCCGACTGGGGTGATGTCAGTTTATCGGCGTGTGAAGCAGTGGCGACGGTCACGTCCTCCCCTGGATCCAGGTCGAGTACCACCCAGCGGACACAGGCAGTGGCAGGCAGGCCGCCTGGATCCAGGTCGGGTACCACCCAGCGGACACAGGCAGTGGCAGGCAGGCCGCCTGGATCCAGGTCGGGTACCACCCAGCGGACACAGGCAGTGGCAGGCAGGCCGCGGACAGCACGTGCCGCGCCAAACACGGTCCTGCCCGGTCCGGCCGAGTCAGCAACGCGTGGTGCGCTGTCGAGGCTGCAGCCAAGCTCTCAGCTGCCCTCTGGCCACCGACGCACCACCGGACAAATTATACCGCGGCGGCCGCGCACGCGCCGCTGCAACACAACCCCACGGCAGTCTAACGGTCTGTAACGGAGTACCGGCGGGCTTGTAACGGAGCACCGGCGGGTCTGTTATGGAACGCGAGGGTCTGTAATAAAGCACCGGTAGATCTGTAACGGAACACCGGCGGTTCTGTAACGGAGCACCGGTAGGTCTGTAACGGAGCACCGGTAGGTCTGTAGCGGAGCACCGGTAGATCTGTAGCGGAGCACCGACCTGTCTGTAACGGAGCACCGCCGGCCTGTAACGGAGCACCGGCGGGCCTGTAACGGAGCACCGGCAGGTCTGCAGCAGAGCACCGGCGCGCGTGCTGCCCTTGTTGCAGGGCGGCACCGTGCCGACTGTGACGTGCCGGAGCGCCGCCGTCACGCCTTTCGTGCGGCGACGGTGGTGTTGGTTGTAAGCGCACTCTCACTGTCTAGAGACTGGACGGAGACAAACAACGGCCATCGATCGTGCGCAGCCCGACGTGTCCAGGCCGGGCCGGCCTGTCTGGGCTCGGCGTCGACTGACCGGCCTGCCACGGCTCTCGAGGGCTAGCGTCGGTACAGGACCCGACTGCGGGGCTCTGAGGGCTGTCGTGTCCACAGCACCAGCTTGCCAGGGCTCTCGAGTGCCAGCACCTTCGAACCACAGAAAACGGCGATGCTCACTGCATCATAAATAGAACAAAGATCTGTCGCTTAGGGGAAAATCATTATATTAACGACATAAAAAACAAGGCAGACCGCATATCGATTAGATACAGACCAAACAGCACAACACTGCGTAACAACACTGATATATTAGAAACGTATCAAATATGTTAGTTATTGGAGTTTAGGGGCGCATCGACTCCAACAGACATGATAGCAACGACAAAACCGCATGGAAACAACAGAAACGGCGCACAGAGTCGGAATACAGCCGGAACGGCGCCAACACGGGAGCCGACCCCGCTGTGCTGTCTAGACAGAACAAGACCAGAGCAGCGAGTTCATCATCCGACAGCGCAGCGCCAGCGTGACCTTTGCTAGAGGTGACCGGTCGGCTCTCATCAGCGCCGCCGGCGCCCCGGCGGCAATTGCCGGCAGTGAGCGGTGACCTTTGGCTCGGCGCGTACAAAGCGGCGGCCGTCTCGGTCTCCGACACCCGCAGCGAACTGCGCGGGACGTGGAGATGCGTTGGCGCCAGTTCGGGCGCGCCGTCTGATTCATCGGCGGCGAGCAGCCGCCGCGTCCGCCACCGTTATTATCGCCCGGGGACAGGTCGATGTTGGGGGACCACGTGGCCGCCAGCTCACCCGGCAGGAGCATCACGTGGTGTGATGTGATGATGGTGATGGTGGTGGCGGCGGTGATGCCAGTCACGGCCGGCGCTGATGACGCCTCGTGTTGCCACTAACAGCCCGCCACTTTCCGCGCCGTGTGGCGTGGCGTAAACACTGCGCCCAGCTGCTGACGTACGAGCCAACAGCCGCCGAGGGCTTACCGGCGGCGGCGTCGCAAACGTCGCGCCTGCTCAACGTCGCGGCTCGTCTCCGCGGCCGTCTGCTGGCGCAAAAACCGGCACTGCCGCGCCGCCGGGTGGAGACAGGCGCCGAGACGATGCCCTGGTTGGTTATTGGTTTTACGACACGTCGACCGTTGAGTCATATAGCGTCGCCAATCCCCTCTCACGACGTCCGAGTTGGTCCCCGCGGTGTCGGTAAGACGGTCCCCGCGACAGGTGAGGTTCGGTAACGGCCCCCACACGGTCTTTCGATTGTGAGACGAGCATCTAACCCCTAGACCACCCATCCCCGAGACGATGCCCTGTGGTGTGTCGACCGTGTCCTGTGGCACCGAGACGCCCCTGCGGCGTGGGCGTTACGACGGTCCCCTGCGGTGTCGGCGTCACGACGGTCCCCTGTGGTGTCGGCGTCACGACGGTCCCCTGTGGTGTCTGGGCCGTGACCGGCCAAATGCCACGGCGGCAGCAGCAGGCATGCCTAGCCTCGTGGGCGTATCTTAATAACAGCCTGGACCAGGGCTGGGCCAGGGCTTCACCTCGACACGCTTCTGAGGATCTTTGACACCGACAGACCACAGACAGCGCCACGCCCGGGCCGGCTAGAGAAAGCGTTCGTTGGCGCAGCTGCGTGCTGAGCGCACGCGCCGTATCAAAACATCGAATCCACAAAAACAGCAAGAGTTCATACCGTCTAATAGCGAACGAGTTCAGAACCTCTAGCGATCAAAACCTCTAATGTGTTCAGAATCAAGAACTTTTTGCCTTGAAGAAGTGCGATATTGCTCCGAAAGGTGTCGCGTGAGCGATACAATCCAAGCAAACATTTCCTTCCAAAGTTTTCGCATACAAACTTCACACACTTCCCTCCCACACACGCAATTCAACCGGAATAACGTTCACCTGCCCGACGACGGCACCGAGCGCTTCACAAGCAGTCACCGATTTTGCCATAGTTCTTGATTTAGATGATGTGCACGCGCATTACTTCTCAAGGTTTAGATGTTTTTGAACGCTTAGATATTTTGAACGGTATGGTTTCTGAACCTTAAGAGGTATTGAACGTTTTAGAGGGTTTAAACGTTAGATGCTTTGTGTGATGTGAGGCTTTGAACTCTAGGTATTTTGATACAGTAGTAATTTTGAAGCGTTAGGTTTCATGACACAGTTAGTTGATTTGACCGTTCGGAGATTTGACCGTTTTAGAGGTTTTGAACTGTTAGATGCTTTGATACGTTAGAAGTTTTGAACATCCCAAAAGAATGTAGTTTCCGCCGATTAGGGGTTTTGAACCATTAGAGGAATTTAACTTTAGTGGATTTTAGAAGCTTTGAACTATTCGATGCTCTGAATCCTTAGAAGTTCTGATACGCCCCCGTTCTGACAGCGTATGTGCACGCGTTCGCAGTCTGCTTGGAGGGCGTTGGTGCGAGCGTCCACAGTGTTGACAGGGCATTGGTGCGCATGTCCACTGGGCACTGGGAGGGCATCGGTGCGCGTGTACACCGGGCACTGGGAGGGCGTTGGTGCGCATGTCCACTGGGCACTGGGAGGGCATCGGTGCGCGTGTACACCGGGCACTGCGAGGGCATTGGTGCGCATGTCCACTGGGCACTGGGAGGGCATCGGTGCGCGTGTACACCGGGCACTGCGAGGGCGTTGGTGCGCATGTCCACTGGGCACTGGGAGGGCATCGGTGCGCGTGTACACCGGGCACTGGGAGGGCGTTGGTGCGCATGTCCACTGGGCACTGGGAGGGCATCGGTGCGCGTGTACACCGGGCACTGCGAGGGCGTTGGTGCGCATGTCCACTGGGCACTGGGAGGGCATCGGTGCGCGTGTACACCGGGCACTGGGATGGTGTCGGTGCGCGTGTACACCGGGCACTGGGAGGGCGTCGGTGCGCGTGTACACCGGGCACTGCGAGGGCGTTGGTGCGCATGTCCACTGGGCACTGGGAGGGCATCGGTGCGCGTGTACACCGGGCACTGGGATGGCGTCGGTGCGTGCGTCCACCGGGCACTGGGAGGGCGTCGGTGCGTGCGTCCACCGGGCACAGAGGGCGTCGGTTGGCGCGCGTCCACCGAGTGTTGGCAGGGCGTCGCCATGGACGCTGCGTCGCCCCGGCAGCCACGGAGCCGGCAACAAGGCCGGAACTGGCCCCACACGCACCCAGCGGCTCATTATTCGGAGCGGGACGACGGGAAAGGCTGGGGTCATCGACACCAGACGCGGGTGTGTACATAGACACCAGACGCGGAGGAGAGGCGTACACACAGACACCAGACACGGAGGAGAGGCGTATACACAGACACCAGACGCGGAGAGGAGACGTGCGCACCAAAACCAGCCGAGGAGGGGAGACATGTGCACCACCACCAGAAAGTGGAGACGTTTACTCTGAATGCTGGTGTAAATCCAAGTGTCCATGAAGCTTGAATACCAGGTTATGTACATACTAATGCTATTGTGGATGTGGGTAGTCTAGGGGTAGGATGATCGTCTCCCATGATCATGATCACGGCGGTTATCGCGTTGTAAAAATAAATAACCAGCAACCAACGAAATGCTCAGGCAAGTAGGAAAATTATCTATTGATGTCTAGGCAAGATAATTGCTAAGACAAGCTAATGTAATGTTGATGCAAACTAAACCCCAGGAAATATCCGTTATGTTGATGCACGTCAAACCCGAGGAGATGTCCTAATGTTCGTAATGAACTATGCAGTTCGTTCGACTGATCAATCGTGATGGTTATACAGGGTTCATATGTAAATTCGACCAAACTCATCAGCACCAATTCGACCAATTTTATAACAACCAGTTAAACCAATCCAATATGTACAGTTCAATCAATACCATCGGCACCAGTTGAATCAATCCCACCGGCACCAGTTGAACTAATCCTATCGGCACCACTTGAACCAATCCCACCGGCACCAGTTGGAACAATCCCATCGCTATCATCAGCGTTATTTTGGCCAATCCCATGCAAAGTGTCTCCGATCATCCAATGGCATCTTGCGTCAGCACCTCGAGCCTCACTTCTACTATTTCAGTTTCGGGCCAAGTTTCTGGAGTAGGCCGAGCAAACGTAACGAAGCTATCGAAGCGTCAGCAGGACAAGGCTTCACCTGTGTGTTGACGTTCTCTCAACTCGGCACGCTTCTGGAGCACCTGGTCAATGAGTGCCAACAACGGAGAGGTGTCGGTTTGACAGTAGGTGGCTCGCGTAGATGAACCGATCACGCAGTGGTGGAAAGGCAGGAAACGGTCGGGTGGCCGGTCAGGTCAGAGCTGTGATGTTCGGCTCGGTCCGAGTTAACAGTGGCAGTGAGGGAGGACATGACTGGTTGTCTAAATTTACTGAAAACCACGGTCATGCCCAGTCTTCCTCTCGGTGCCCCAAACCGTCAAGTCACGTTAGGTCAGGCGGGGCACCTATTCCCTTTGCAGCGAGAGACCTAGACTGGCACAGGCCAACACCAGACACGTACATGGGGACTGTCAGATTGGCGAGAGGGCGCATTTAGGTCCCCGCAACACAACTGCATACTGCGAGGCGCTGGACGCGTCTGACAACCGTGCGAGACCAGCGCGGACCGACCGACGAGGCCGCCTATTCACGAGGTCCGTTCAGGCGACATGGTGGCACCACCCTTTGTCCGCCTGGGATGGAACCGTGTCCCGAACCCAAGCTTTGCCCACCTGGGCTGGAGCCATGTGCCGGTCCGCCTGAGCCGTGACCGTGTATCCCGAGTGCCGCCTCAGCTGGGACCGCGTGTCCAATGCCCCGGCTGCCGCCCGAGGCGCCGACCACCCAGACAGGGCCTCTGCGACTCATTAGACGGCGCATTGTGCGGCCGGCCGGCCGGCGCCCCTCTCAGGCTGCGGCTGCGGCGCCGCCGCCGGCAGCCACACACGCGGCGGCCGAGCCAGGGTGCGTGGCCGGCGGCGACGGCATCTGGCTGGAATGCGGCGCGGCCGCGGCGCCGGTCACGAACCATCATAGCCGACCAAGCCGGCCACAAAGGCAGCGCCCCCAGCGGCGGAGGTATCACACAGCCACGCGCCGCACGTCGCCGCCAGGTCGAGGGCGATGAGCTGCCACCTCCGGCCGGTAGACCTGGGAACATGGCTCTCCACCTCGTACAGGGCACAGACCAAGCCGGCCGAACCGTTGTCTCTAGTTATCTTGGGCCGAACCGACACAGGCAACGCACGGAACCGCTCGACAACAGCAGAGTAAAGCGTGCCGAGTCACCACCGCCCGTTGCCCGCGCGGCGCCTTACCTGCTGTCATCAGCACCTGGCTCCAGTTTTGCTTCGGCGGCGCGATGCATTGGAACAGACTGCTGCCGGAGCTGTGGCGGCCCCGCTCCGAGCGTGTCTCCCTCATGGTGCCGCCGCCAGCCCCGCAGCCCCGCCCCAGCCGCCGGCGCCTTCCACACACAACTGGCCGGCTGGCGCGCTACCGCCCCGCCGTCCGCCGCCTGGCGGCCGTCCGCCGCACTACCGTGACGTCAGCCGGGCCGCACGCACAGCGCCCGCCGCAGCCGGCAGCGCCCTCTGACCACCGCCGGCCGACAGTCGGAGAAACAGAGCGGTTTCCGCTCGACTGCGTGGGTGCAGCGGTGCCGTGCAGGCACCGCAGAGCACGCCGCGACGTGCCCCGTCAGAATGTCGACACCGGCCCGACGTGTGTGGCGCGGCCATCGCGCCGACCGCCCAGTGCCCGGCTATCGCGGAGCGCGTGTCGGGTCCCGGCCGCCCGGCATAACATAACGCACGCAGCGCCAGTCTGTCAACACGAGCCATCTGGCCGGCGGTGCGGGTGGGTGGTGCCGCAGCAGCGCGCCTCCGCCGGGCCCCGCCGCGCCTCGGAACGATAAGTGAACCTCTGGAGCTCCGTCCCGCAGGCTGCTTCAGTGCGCTGTTCCAGCTGAACACATTGCAGATCGTTGCCCCGGACTGCGTGACAGTGACGGATATGCAGTTCACTTTGTGGCTGCCTACCCGGAGCGACGACGGGTCGGTGCTCAGCCCTTTGTCCGCCCAGAGGCGATCAGTTCACACGGCGTGGGAACGTAAGCAGAGATGTCAATTTCCCTGAGCAGATCCACAATGCAACAGGCTGCAGCATGGTATAGCAGTTTACATCTCCATTGGCTCACGTCCAATGTTCGTGATAGGCTGAATGCCAACCTGAGTAACACTGATGTAATGCTAAGTCAAGTGCAAGCCTGCGGATATTACGGAAGCTTGTCACGTTTTGGCGAAATCATGCATTAATGCTGATTTGTGTTACGTTGTTTGTGTAATCAAGATCGGAAGGAAAACCAAGAGTTTCGCTAAAATCAAGACTTTAAGGGGCACGGTCAACGGCGACTGGTTTGGTGCCGAACAACCTGAGTTGGCGGGGGTGGGGAGGGGAAATTTACCGCTCTAACTCTGGCCACGCTTGGTACTGGTATATATGAATGCTAGTTATAAAAACTAAAAAGGAATACAGAGTGCAAATCCACACTGTCCCGACATCAGCATCCATGCTATGCTCAGAACCGTAATCCGTGCAGCATGATGCCGGTACACTTTCACAATTGTGTGCGAAAGTACCCTGATAAGATGTGTCACTTTTGGACCTTTGAAGCCTATTATCCAACCAAATGCGGCTCTTCTGTACCGCGTTTCCCACATTCAAAATTGTAGCTTAAGGGGCTCCCTCCCAACACTCGGTCCAAGCTGTTGCAGGTTCATCCAATTACTTCCACGAAATGGTACCATTGGCAAAGGGATACCCCATGAAAGGAGCTCAGAAGCAGACACGATGAGCACAGAAGCATGGAAACTCAGAAACATCTGTCAAGAACATTGATCAATTTCGTCCTTCCATTACATCATGAATTTATGTCCTCAGTTTTGTAAGCATTGACATATATATTTAAATACATGTTGTTGCTTGTGCAGTGTTGCCGGAGCCCACTGACCGGATTGAGCACACATTTGACATTTCACCAGCTGAAACATCCATTACCACACTACATTTCGACGGACTTTGCCAGCCTCGAAACCTACTATAATGGTGAACATCGGCCATATTGCGCCGGCCGGAGATGATACGACAGTTGTGTACACTTGTAGTCCGTCTGCTGAGCTTCGTCCCACGGATGTCCTCAGATGTCCTCATGTCCCATCCGGTCCTGATTTCCCGCACGCCTTTTCAGGTCCGCATGGACGTCGGCCCACGGCTCCGTGCGGCCGCCCCTCGAGCCATGCCATGTCAGATGCTGGCCCACCATGCAGTCAGGCATGTGCAGTTCCGTCAATAAAACATTCGTTGGACATTGGACGACATGAACCCATGTAAGATTTTACACGTCCTTCACACCATTCGTAATTCAAGTCCTACGTGGAACAGTGCTCTGGTCAGCTCCGCACGCGTCACGCGTCTCTCCAGAGAATTGATCAGTTCCGCACAAATTACGCGTCTCTCCAGAGACCTGGTCAGTTCCGCACGTGTCACGCGTCTCTCCAGAGACCTGGTCAGGGCCGCACGTGTCACGCGTCTCTCCAGAGACCTGGTCAGTTCCGCACGTGTCACGCGTCTCTCCAGAGACCTGGCCAGTTCCGTCCGTGCCGTGGGCCCGCCCACAGCTGCGATCAGCTTCGCCCGTGCTGTGTCTGCAGCACAACGCAGCACGTACCAGAGCGGGTTCACTCTCAGAGCTCCGACCAGCTCCGCCCGTGCTGTGTCTGCAGCACAACGCAGCACGTACCAGAGCGGGCTCACTCTCAGAGCTCCGACCAGCTCCGCCCGTGCTGTGTCTGCAGCACAACGCAGCACGTACCAGAACGGGTTCACCCTACCCGAACCGTTGTTTTTGCCGGCGCCTCATCAGCCGGAACGAGCCAATGACAGGTGAATTGGTCAGCCGATGATGATCGGGATGCAGGAATGTGCTAATCAAACACACGTCAATCAGCCAGTTTGTAGTCGCAGCCAGCGTGTGCAAATTAGGGGTCGGGATATGCCGGTCTATCACCGATTAAAGTCAGGATAGGCTAGTTAACATACCGGATTAAAGAATATTAAAATGCGTACATCGCACGCGCCATATAAGTGTATTTTAATGCTACATGCTATTTTTAGCATATGCTGTGGGACTGCATACTGAGTTATTACTAATATGTGAAACATATTACTTATTCTTTTAAATAAATCGTTTTGCCCCTAAACGGCCGTTTCAAGTCAGGCCAAATTTGATTGGCCCGATACATGGGCTGCGCCTAAACTCAGCTTTGCTGGGCCGGTGTGGTCCTTGGTTTATTAATTTAGGCTAGGTCCATGGGCCGGTCCTATATCCATCGGCTCATAAGCTGGGCCGGTGTGGTCCCCGGTAAAATTTCCCCAAGTGGCATCTCTCCTATTAACACGTTATTTTCATCTCCCCGTTATTTGTTCCTCGCACCGTTATTTGATCCCCGCTCCGATAATTGACCCTCGCCCGTTATTTGATCCCCACCCTGTTATCTGATCCTCGCCCCGTTATTTGATCCCATCTCACTTTATTTTACATGCTAGGGAAGCAAAAGCCATTTCTCATTTCCGCCAAACTTCCCGGAGTCTCGCCCAGAGAACCGACAATGTTAGAGGCCCCATACTGTCGCCTAAGTCTCTGTGGTTGCTGATACCTCGTATTCTGGCGAGAAGAGAGAACGCTTGGAATTATCACAAGGGTACAATGGTGAGAGGAGGAACCTAGCCAAAGTTTATGCCGCGAAGGACGCTATTGATGTATTTATTTCCAGCGAATGTACCCAGGTTCATGATACATCTCAGCAACATTGGCGTGGCATACGCCACACCTGCCCCATGGTCTTCTCCACCCATGGGTGTAACGCAAATATAGAGGGCAGGGGGAGACTTCGATGGTCAACAGAGTCCTCAGGACAGCTAGGAAGCTACGAGATATGATGGCAAGAGACAACAGAAATTGCTGCAGTGCTGGAAATGAAGCACAGCCAAAACGGCTCTGCGACAACCTCCGGCACTGCGATAATCTGTGGTTCTGCCACAACCTCTGGTACTGTCACAACCTCTGGCACTGCGACAACCTGTGGCTCTGCGACAACCAGTGGCTCTGCCACAACCTGCGGTACAAGGGTATGCACGTTGTGCAAATCCCGCTACATTAACTTTCTTACCCACTTTCTGATGCTATTCCAATGCCCAGCTGTAGGCGTAGAAAAACGACTGGTACATTTTTGCCACTTGGTAGTCTTTGCTGATTTAAACCGGGTGGCAATACCTAGTTTTAGCTACCTGGTAGCTTCAGCCGGCTAAAATGTAGTCGGCTTTTGAGCTTTAGACACTTTGTCATGAAGTTGCATATATAACTGAACTATACCATTAAAAATATATTAACATTGCGAGCATTAACCATCTGCCATGCAACCTACATTCATGATAGATATTTTGCACTTCTTCATCATAGTGACATGACAGCCCTATGACCGATTGCTTGACAAAGGCTACGCTCACAATACCACCCAATACTTGTATACTCCGTCATTTGCATTGTATACTCCCTCATTTGCAGAAAACCACTGAATGAAAACATGAAAATCAGTGTTCCCTACTACAGTTTCAGGAAATTGGTATTTAATGACTGCGTCAGTAATATCGCTAGAGGTTCGGCACATCTTCAATTCAGTAGCAATCCATGTGACTGGTTTGGATACGAGTAAAGGTGGCAAGGTCAGACGGATCACAATTGTCAATGTGAATGTTGGTAGACTTACCCATGCCCAATTTAATTTCATAAAGATACCATAGATTAAGTTTTCTCCAGTCTGCAAAACATTGCAAGAAGTCAACAAGGTGCATCTGGCTGAGTAGCATGTCACCACACTGACCAAGTCAGTGTCAGGCACCAAAAAAAAAAAACGAATACCAAAAGGAGTCAGCAATGTGTACCTGGCTGAGTAACATGTCAACGCACTGACCAAGTCAGTGCGAGGCACCAAAACACGCCAAAAACATGCCAAAAGCATAATGGCACACAGCCACATGGCCAGTCGCAGCCGATATGCCCTAGAAAAACATTATACCCCACAAGTATCGAATATGGCACCACCAAGCACGAACTGGAATGGAAGGGCCACACCGAACATGAAATGCTTGGTTTTGTGATTCTCCATTAGGATGAGAACTGAATAAACTCTTGGTGAGATTCTTATTCTTTGCAAGGTGGATTCTGTCGAGGTGCTTCTCTGTGTATTTGTAGGTGGTATTAAACATCGAACACTCTTCTTAATCTTCGTTTTGATCGTTTTTCTTGCGATTAAGAAAACAAATACATTAGGAGAAAAACTTTGCGTTTGTGTTCACCTGCTATCTACTAGGTGTGACCAATGTAGGTAGAGTTTTTTTTGTATACGGTCCAAGGACAAAAAGTCGAATGTGGAAAAACTTCGTGCTCATAACTATTAACTCAAAACCTAAATACATTCTGGCATCGGAGTGCATACTCAGCTCAGAATACCTCATCAACCTTGCTCCTGTCATCACGGATAACTTTCGCCCCCCCCCCCCATCTTTCGATTCAAAATATTGAAAATCGTAAGTCAACTGAAAAAAAGATTCGACAAAGAAATAACAAAAAATTATCATTACACTAGCAGCCTGCCCCCTATATATTTAGGATTTACATTCGCGTTTTGCAGCATTGCAGTGGAAAGTCGTACTTTTGTTCCATTGTGTATGGAAGTTTCTAACTACTACGCCACATCTTCACGAATAATCTTCGACTGGCTCGCCCTCGCTCAACATACACTTTGACGCTCTGCGGAATTCTGACACAAAAACGCTAAATTATAGCCATCTGGAAAAGTCAGACTGCATATCTGACCTGAGTGGACCTCACCAACCGTTAGTACAGGCCCCTGCAGCAACTGCAGGGTTCTGTTACCATGGCCCGGGGCAACTGGAGTTGTCATAACTACTCTGGCTACCTATTATTAACTCTTCTGACCAGGGCTCTGCCGCGACAAGACATTGCCCTTTTTCGCGATGTGATACGAGTTTCGAGGAGCAACACGCAGGCCGTGAATGTGATAGTCATTGTGATGTCCAATACCGACAATGTCGGTGCCGTATCTGTTCCCCGTACCGCTTTCCCCCACCTTGCGACACAGACCATGCTTTTTGACAGTTACAACGGTCCCTCTGACCGACCGACTCGTACCAGAACCGTCGTCTTATTTACATTAAAAAAGCACGTCACGAATAGATTTGTCAGACTAGGAGCCCGAGACGGAAAAGCAGCTGGGAACCTAGCAAAAAGCCTTTGTTCAAGCGTGAAGTGTTCAGTAATATGATACCGTGCGAAATGACAGCTAAGGATAAAAAAGTGGTCTTTGTTTGTGTGACAGCAATTTTGATTACCAGGCTGAAAGATGCGCATGGATGGTTACCGCGCCCACCAGGACGGCGGACGGTCCAGCTCGACGCTGGCCGGCCGGTGGCGGCAGTTTTTACACGGCACACATGTGCGTCGGCCGGCCGGGGAGAAAGTGGCTCGGCTCGGTGGTGTCACACAACTGTAGCGGCACGGCGTCACACTTCATCACGGCGGCCGTACCGAGGAGAAAACACCACCGCAACGGCTTGAGAACACCGCCTGTCAGCGGCCATTGTGCAAAAACCGGCGTCAGCAGGTGTGAGATTGTCTCCGGCCACGTGAGAGATCCCGGCGCGGTTCGCCCAGCACGTCGGCAGGTGTGAGACTGTCGCCGGGACACGTGAGAGATCCCCGGCGCGGTTCGCCCAGCACGCGCTGCGCCGTACTGACCTCGCATGTTGGACCATAGTGGCGAGGACGCGCCACAGCCGAGCGGCCAGCGTGGGTACACCCCAACACGGGCCAGTCAAGGTTCCTCACAAGGCCGGGTATATGCAAGCAAGTTCCTTCTAAAGTTTCAGTGTAAAGTGAAGCTTTCGCAAAGACGTAAGAACGTCGTAGTATGCTCTCGCTAAGTCAGAAGAAGTCGTTTTGAAGAGCCCGATGAAAAGCGATCACAGTCGCGAGAATTGCACGGCAAAATAAAAAACAAACTGTTGAAAAGGGAGAAAAGCTTCCTTGGGTATAGCCCTGCTGGCTCCATCGCCACCGACGTGAAGGCTGCGACGCTGCTTGGTGCCGCTCCGGGTCGGCAGATGGCAGAGCGGCGCGGATGTCTGTCGACAGCTGGCCGCTCCATGACGTCGCCTCGTGCTCTGCCGTGACGCTATCGGATCACTTCCCGCCGGCGCGGCGGCGCCGTCCGTGAAGCGCCACGCCGTGGTGACGTCACGCCACGGCCAACCGCAGCGCCACCACTACTGACGCCAGCCGACACTGCAGCCGCCTGCGGCCGCTGGAAACGCGAATTCCCAGACATCTGACGCGGCTACAACGCCTTGTGGCGGGAAGATGGCGGTGGGGTAGAGCTCTGACGCAACTGGCAGAGGAAAAAAGAAAACGGCCCGGATTCCTCCTGGAAGTATAGAAAGTGATGCCCGCTGAATGCATACGCATAAATTACTCACACGTACTGACAAACGCACCGCAGCGTGTGCGGGGACAACAAGGTGCTCAGCCGCAGCCGGCGTCAACAAAGGCGGTCCAGCATTCAACAGCCGTCCTGTGCGATACACGGAGGCCAGGTTTACATCTGCCGCCCTGCAGCCGCGGCAAATGCAGCCGGCCGGCAGACCGCCCAGCTGCCTACTTAGAGTACAGCACCGAGTGGCGCAGCTGCCTACTGAGAGTCCAGCAGCGAGTGGCGCAGCTGCCTACTGAGAGTACGGGCACCGAGTGGCGCAGCTGCCTACTGAGAGTCCAGCAGCTAGTGCCGCAGCTGTCTACTGGGAGTCCAGGCAGCCAGTGCCAGATATTGTACCGGCCATGGCACCGTGTACTCCCGCCACGGAGTATCATAGGCCGTACCGGACGCTTCCAACACAGGGGGACAGAGGTTGCACCAGATGTTTCTAAAACAGAATGGGGAGTATGTAGCGGGTACCTTCAACACCAAGTTGGACGGACTGTGGCGGGAACCTAAAAAATATAACGGGTCTTGTACAAAGTAGGAGTAGAAGTGCGAGTAAGAGGACAAGTGACAGTTCTAATAATGATTATACAGCATGAGGCAGTAACGTCAGCACGAACGGCTGTAACGCCCGCAGACCGAGGGGGCATCCCAATTAGGGGCATCCCAATTGCATAAACAACATTGTTCTGGTTAGTTAGTTAGTTATTTGGGCTTCAGGGCGCTTCGACCAGAATTGATCACTCGCGCCCATAACTTGTATACTAATATTTCAGTTGGTGAGAGCTATTACCTGGGTGCATACGTGGTTTGGAACCCAATCGACAAGTAACGGAACAAGTTTCCAGAGTGCACAAGTTTTGAGTTGTTTCCCAGTATGTCTTATATCTCAAACGATCCGCGTCTCTTCCATAAAACAATCGGCGCTCTGATGCAAAGTGCTGGCACGTCAGAAGCATGTGACGCACAGTCAGTGTTTCCAGACAGCGGGGGCACCGCGGTCTCTCCTCCGCACACAGGAGGTAGCGATGGGTAGAGTAGGTGTGCCCGATGCGCATCCTGCAAAGTGTGACCTCCTCTTGTCTGGACCTACGAAGGCATGACTCCCAAGGTCCTAGATGTTGCTTGACTGCATGTAACTTATTGTTGCTTTCTCTGTCCCATTGTTCTGGATTTTTATAATCCGGAACATTATCCTTTCGGAAGAATCGTCGCCCACTTTTTCTGTCTGGAAGTTTGAATGTTTCTACTTGACAATGCTATGTTGCAAACTTATTGCACTTCGGTAGGAATGCCATTTTGGCATCCATTTCAGCAGCAGTACAGGAAATAGCTTAAGAAACCCTGAGCTATTTGTCGCATTCCTTCTTAAGAAACCCTGAGCTTGTTGTCCAATTGCTTGTGCTCATGCCATTATTTCTAGACGACAAGCACAAAAAAGGATACTACGTGTATAATTACCTCAAGTACAAAAAGCTTCACGTATAAAAAAGAACAAATACGCTCATTGGTCTTGATGCCCCTAAAAGTATCCTCGCCAATTTCAGAATTACGAAATACAAATTCTACCCTGACCCCGACACGGGCCAGGGAGGATGCAACACGAGTGGCATGGAGGATGTACTCTGGCACTGACCGGGAGTATGTACCTGGACAGTGACCGAGGAGGATGTACCTCGATAGCGACTCGGAAGATGGTACCTCGACACCGACAGAGGAGAATGTACCCCGACACTGGCCGGGGACTGGGAGGACGTACCTCGCCACTGGCCTGGGAGGATGTACCCCGACAATGGCAGGGGAGGATGTACCTCGACAATTACTGGGAGGATGCATCCCGACACTGAAAGGCGAGGATGTACCCCGACAATAACCGGGGATGATTCACCCCGACACTGATCGGATAGGATGTACCCCGACACTGGTCGGAGGGGTGGGGGGGGGGGTGAGGGGGAGGACGTACGTCGACACGAGGAAGGAAAGGTCTGAGTGCGAGTGGCCGACGCTGCAACCTTAGCAAGGTGTGGCACAGTGAGTGCCCCCAGCAGCAGCTGCACTCCATCGGCTGTCCCGTCCCTCCGGCGTATCCATGGCAACCAGCAATCCAGCCGCCACCATCCTTCTGGTGCCCAGGTACAGCTCTGAATGCATAGCCTTGCAGGAGCCTGGTATGGAGTGTCAGAGGGCACCAACGTCCAGTTGGTCCCCGCAGAAACTGCACGACAGCGAGTCAAAAACTATATTTTTACCTAGAAAATCGCAGGTAATCAAAGATATATATTTCGCTTAGACTGTCATCTTTTTGCATGCATTACGTAGGTAAGATGGTAAATACTGTGATTGAATTAAAATGCACATTTACAATGTTTTAGTTTTTTTTTTACCGCAGGCATTAATAGGTCCAGACGGATCTAGAGCGAGGATTGCGGCACACATATACATAATTTATACACAGCCTAATGGATTTACAACGATGGAACAATACTTCAGTCGTCGCCTAATAATTCACGGAATGACAGCGACTGCGCACATCCAAAATGACATCTGCGCCCCTCGTCACAACCAGAGCAAGAGAGCAGGGTATGACGCAAAAATAGCCGGGTGTGATGTTTCGGGCAACATGGTCCATCACTACCACATAGCAGGCAAGAGTGAGTAGCGTATGTATGGCCAAGTGGCACAACGCCGCTTCGTCTCGCCTACTCCTACGCGAGCATGAACTCCACTTTCCAAGGCGATTGAATGCATGAACTCACTCAAAACATGAACTCCACTTCACTCTCACTATCACTCTCAGCTTATTATCAGGTAGTAAGTCCGGGGAAGCTTGCCATTTAGCCAGCACAAACGCATAAACAGTGACAATATTGTTAGTGTTTGGGCTTTTTGGACATAAAATAATAATGTCAATCGAGTTCTTTGGGTGGCACACTTTTTGATCTGAAAAAAAAACTTCTGCTCTTTGGACGGATGATGTTGGTTCAATAATATTAGGCCTGAATCTTTTTTCCACAGCATATTCCTAGATGTCAACCAAACCACTGTAAATAGCATTAGATGCATAGTACTATAGCAATTCTTGTTGAGTGGTGATATAGCTTGAACCCGAAGGACTATGCTTGTTATGCTTGTTCAACGGCTGTGTCACAAGTCACACTGTATGCTGAGAATCTGTACGCGATCGGCACTGAAAGAACGTGCAACGACTGAGAAAGAAATGAGAAGCCGATGGCTTCAGCGAATCGAAGCCGCGCAGGACACGGTGAAAATAATCAGCTCCATGAAACGCTACGATGTTGGTTTTGCTGTTGACTGACATTCTCAGGATACCTATATCCACATTCCTCGTCGGACTCACGGTCAAGTCAGTTCAAGTCGAACCTTACAAAATTAGAATCTGTTATTGATTTGGCTGGTGATTCCATTGGTGACATTGATGCTGACTATTCTGATGCCCTCTCGAAACGTGCATAATTATAATATGTTATTGGTTTGGCTTGTGATTTCATTGGTGACATTGGTGCCGACTATTCAGATACCCTCATTTTACATGAAGGTTAAACGTGGCGATGTGTGCTCTATTCTTCATTTACACAGCTCAGTACCCGAGCTGCAGTAGTATGTCCTTCACCGGAGACGATGTGCTCTTAACACTAAATAGTCGAGAAATGAATAGCGCATCACAAAAGCAGTGTCATTGTCAGCAAAACTGTTGTAAATGCGCCGTTACAGCCGAGCAGCTGACACAAAAACACGCAGATGATTAAAAAGGTGTTATCCGACACAGACACTGGGCTGACCGAGCAGTCGGTCTGTGGACGCCGGCCCAGAATTTGATGGCGTGGCTAGTATGATGACAGGTATCTGGATTACAATGGTCAGCATACTACCCAGGAATGTAGGTTCCGTGATCAGATCTGCACGGTGAGGACTGGTCGGTGGGGCAGTGACCAAGGCGGATGGCACCTGGAGCACAATGCCAACCAATCAAACACACGAACAACGGTTCATATGGCATTCGGGTGACGCCAGCATGCACAATAAGCACACACAGGTTTAGCCAACAGGTGCCGGACATACGGGATGTATCTTCTCCCAGGACCAGGACCATGGCTGGAGATCTCGGGTGGATAGGAGGTCCAGACCCATGCCCTGGTTTGGTACTCTGGCAATGTTAATTTGTCATTTTCCTTATTCAACCTCAAAATGTTCTGACCTGGACCCCCCCCCCGCCCTCTGGTTTGGTGAGATATCGAGCCTTAAACAGAACAGTCAATTACAAATCGCCGGCACCCTCGTGCATATCAATATGTTTGCCATCATACATATTGAGGAAAATCACAGTATCAAACACCCTGCATGCACACGAAACAAATGTATGTAAAATATACTAATTAACGTAGCTTCTTGCCACAGAAGGGTGAATAGGTGTCCTCCAGCCATGTGCGGGTGAAAGTAACGTCAGTAGGTATCAAAACAATGTGAATACCCATTTTATATCACGTACTGTGTTACATGCATACATTGAAAAAGGAAGAAGCCAAATGAGAAACATGTAGCAAAGGTACTGAGTTCCCAAAATAAAAGTTCCTTTAATACGTATGGACAAAACAAAATTCGTATCCGGTTTCCATGGTTTCACCGGCCACTAGAAGCTATGTGGTTACTTAATAAGTACGACGATTCTTTTGCTTTTCATCCGTACAGGTAATGAAAACGTAACTGTAAGACACCACAGTGCACGAGAATGTCCACACGACGGCCAGGGCATGAGAACGCACCCTGAACACTGCGACATACCCTCCGTTATCACCTCGCCATCCATCACTTGAACAGGCGCACCTCAGTTGCGAACCTAGTGAATATCGACCAGGTAAGCAATCGCTCGTGAAGATGGAATCTGGAAGTGATCCACCCTGTTCTGGTCTAGTGGGTAACCAAATATGAAAAGATGGTTATACGGAACACATGTGGATCACCTGATCTGTATTAATCTGCTTTGCTTATATCAGTCTATAGATGCCTTTTGACTGAAATACTGGTCGGGGGGAGGGGGCGATGGGGGCGTCGCTTTGCATGCTTTTACAGGCACACGTTCCTCTGCAATACTGAAATATGTATCCTCATCGATGGCAAGTTATACCCGCACAATGGTAAATTGTGGCCACCTCAAGCTGAGTCGGAAAGACCCGGGGGGGGGGTAGCCCTTCCCACCACTCACTAGATTTTTCCTCAAGCAACGCAAGCAGTATTTTCCAATACGTTGGCTTAGTCTTAATTCTATTTTCTGAAATTAAATTGATGTGCCCGCCCAATCGTTTGTATACAACGACATTGATGGGGTGGCGAGCACAAAATATTTCGAAGTCAGTAGGGAATATCATTTTTCCTTACCATAAGAGAAATAACTAGCCTTAATGGCTGACATCAAATGACCTTGACTGTGATGCCGGCGGCTGCTTCCAGATTCAGTGTACTGTAGCCGACTATGTTTGGGGTCACGCGTGTCGACGGGCGTTGGTCGTCCATTTTCACCGTACGTCTGTTCAGGGGCAGCCGCTTACAGCGGGTCAGTCGTGACTACGCCATGTCACCACACAGCGCCGCGGGTCGGTCAGTCAAGAGTAGGTCATGTCACCACACTCAACGGCGCCGCGGGCCGGTCAGTCATCACTAGGTCATGTCACCACACCCCACGGCGCCGCGGGCCGGTCAGTCATCACTAGGCCATGTCACCACACTCCACGGCGCCGCGGGCTGGTCAGTCATGACTAGGTCATGTCACCACACTCCACGGCGCCGCGGGCCGGTCAGTCATCACTAGGCCATGTCACCACACCCCACGGCGCCGCGGGCTGGTCAGTCATCACTACACCCCACGGCGCCGCGGGCTGGTCAGTTATAACTAGGTCATGTCACCACACCCCACAGCGCCGCGGGCCGGTCAGTCATCACTAGGCCATGTCACCGCACTCCACGGCTCGCTGAGTCCACGTACAGGGCTCAAACAGACTTGCCGGAGATTGAACCCACCAATCAAAAGCCATAAGTTTCGTTGCTGTCCACATGCACACCATACAACCACACCGACACGCTGTTCAACAGAGAAAACACTACCTACTGAAGTGTGACTAAAAATATATTTTTAAAAAAATACCTACTGAAGTGTGACTGAAATGAATCAGTCATCAGCCTGAATCGCTTCAGGAAGCCCCCATTGACACGTTATTTGAACAGAGAAAGTGCTGCTGGAATGTGGCTCCAACCCGCCATCGGCTTCAATCGCTTCAGAAATCCTCAACAGATGGTGGTACGTAGCAGACGGGAACTGGCTCACAGCCGAATGTGCCCGACGTCACCGAATGCGGCGATGGCACACCGCACCATCCACATTCACGGCGGCAAACCTATGGAGAATGGGCGGATTTTGAGCCACGCATCTGTCCTTCTAGTGGCCAATTTCAAGCACAAGGTGATGTTCTCCTGACGAAATCATATCGGATTAACACGCGCCCTGGAGGGCCTCTGAAAATTACGCGCACTGGAGGGGGGGGGGCGGTTTCCGCCCTCCCCCCCCCTAAGATCTCGGCTCCTATTAAAGCGAGATGAACGAAATTCGCAGGGTGGATGGGTACGGTAGTGAACTCTATTGTGTGCAAACGTCATGACCTTAGATCAATATCTTCAAGGTCAAATGAGGTCACATTTGTCAAAATTGTCTTGTTTTGCGTGGCCTGGCTTGTCATTGTTATGGGTCGCTATGATTGTATTTAAATGCTACAAAATGGGCATCAATGATGTATTGGACATTACTAATGATGCAATACAGATGCTAGACCCAACATTTGACCTCAGGTCACCAATATAGCAGCATGTTATCAGGTCAGTTACCTGTTCCAGTTACCGGAACCGGGCCGCCCGCCCGACTGCTCCGTCGGGCAGCTCGGCGCAATCGGCTTTGCTCGGCGCAAAGCATGGAAACGCAATAACAAACAGTACAAATGACAAACAGTAGTGCATTTATGACAACATTCCAGTTGATCAAGTTTGGTTCCATTAACCTGTCATGAACCTGACCTGACTTGACCTCGGTGATCTAACATGACTTTAAAACTATATGGCATATCAATATACATCAAACAAGTCGCTAGTGTTGCCAACAACACTTCCCTTTTGCGAATATATGGGAAGCACATCAGCGCCGATTTTTGTGGTCTGGCGCCAGGAATGTTTTTTTTACTTTAACAATCCCTAACTGGAAATTTTTACGGCCGATTTCAATTTGTGTTGCTTTAAACGACGCGCCGGTCATTTTTAAACAGGTACGCAGAAAATCGCGTATATCGACCGGTAAAATCTGCAGTTAAGTACGAAAAATCGGAGGGTTGTGATTTCGCCCCCTCCCCCCTCCAGTGCGCGTGTTAAGCCGCGGGCGTCCCTGCGGCGGGTCTCGCGTGTCGTCCACAACACCTGTCTGGAAGCCAGGAGCAACACCGGCCGGCTCGTCTCAAACACCAAACAAAAATAGCCGGTTAATGGCCATTCCAACTGCAGTTCGCGCTAAGCTTCTCAGTCACGGTACAGGAAAACAACGCGGATTAAATTACGGCAAACGCGGATTAGATTTCAGTATACCGATTGATTTAGCATTCTGCTGAGTCCAAGAAAACGCTGCGCCCGAGGTCTCTGTGCCTCCGCTCAGTCTTTGCAATAAACATGCTTAGGACAAGAATGTGACAAACATGTTCTCAAGAACGTAGCAGCGTACGTGCGCACCGTGGCAAGCAGCCGGCGACAGGGGGCAGCCTTACATGTGGTATTCGTGTGCGTTTATTGTGTGGTTCACGACGCACTTTATGCACATTCACGGCTAATAGCGCCGCCCACACTGCTTCGCCAGTGGGCCGCGGAATTGGGAAATGTTCCGAGTGGTGCGAGTGTTGAACCCGGGACCTATGGTACCCAGAGCTGAACACCTTAATCACTCGGCCATCCCCGCCCCTATTATTCGTGTGCGCATATCTGCCCAATCCGAAGACGTTCAGATGGATCTTCCCACCAGCTACAGCACATGGCTTAACCGTGGAAATGACTATCTGTTTACATCATGAATGCCTGTCGACAGGCGCGGAGCCTCACCGAGAACTTAGGTGTGCAATCGGGGGCAATCTATTCGGTTGTGAATGAACACTGAATTTTTCGTGAACGCCAGCCGTCATCCATAACTGCCGATTTTTGAAGGGAAGCACAACATTTTCAAACGGCGAATGCATATCCATGCAAAATTACATGCGAAAAAAATCATGTGGTTATGCTTTATGGTGAGGTTCAGCTATCAATTACCTGAACAGAAATTGTATTGTGGTATCAGCAGCTGAAGAAATTGCTTGGTGTTGTAGCATGAAAAAATTGTACGATACGATTGAGTGCCTTCCACGATACAACTTCTGTCAATCCGGCGTCCGACGATTGTCCAAATGCTCCACAGTTCGAGCTCACCATAAACAATCCACATAGCCCGCAGCTCCCCGGCCATAGGGGTAGGAGTGTTGGGGCAGGTAGTCCACGCCCTCCCCATATTTCAGGATGTTTACCGCTAGCACTACGGGACAGGGGCAGATCCAGGAATTGTCATGTTAGGGCGCAAAATCCCTGGAAGGGCGCCCTCAGCTGAAAATTCGTTGACAAGGAGAGGGGTTGCAATCGGGCATACTTAAGAACCTTTTCTTTCCCTTTCCCTGAAAAATCCGTTTAGCCGGAGGGGAACAGGTGGGTGCACTCGAGCCTTCCCGGAAGAGTACCTTTCCCAATCAAAGGGGAGCCAATTTTCCATGAGGAGGGCGGCACATACCCCAGCGCCCTCACCCTTGCATCCGCCACTGCTATGAGACGAAATTGTGCTGGTTTCTCCACTATACATCGGCGTTCCTGCGCCCTTGGTACGAGCTGCATTACCATTACTATGAAATGTAAACACACCTCCATCATAATGAATACCACTGGGAAAGCACGAGGCACTTGTTCGCGGCTTCCATCGGAGATCGCTGCACTCTTACACAGCGTGTGGCTACAACGCAAATTACAACACAAACTGTGTGTTACCTACAACACAAATCATCCCTTCCCAAATTGGGCTTCGATTCTTGGGTGGTTGGTTGGTTATTGGCTTTACGACACGTCGACCGTTGAGTCATATAGCGTCGCCAATCTCTCACGCCGATTGGTCGCGGGCGAAGAGCAGCGACATTCGATTCTTGGGAAAACATTTATTTTTCAAGAAATGTTTGCCACGCTTCAAAATTCAGGGCAAGAAGGGGTGCAGCCGCCTGAGGGGCTGCATCAGGCGGATAGCCCCCCCCCCACCCCCCACCCCGTGGCGGGCTAACGGACACCTAAATTAATATCCACTGCAAGTACGACAGACATGCAAAACACAGGTTGGAGAACCTATGCGTTCATCAACAACAATTCGGCCGGCCACTGGAGCATGCGGGGAAGGGATGGCATAAGCCACTTGGCCTTCCACTTTTGAAGTTCCAAACAGAAGTATAATTGTATCCATTGTCATTAAAAATTTTTTTTGGTTTTGGGGGGGGGGTCCCCGGTTTTTTTTTTTTCCCCCCCCCCCCCCCCCCCCCATCCATTGTCATGTACCTTAGCGCAATGTTCCAAAAGTTTCGATTCAGGTTAGAAATGCCACACTACCTGGGAAGAAAATTGCATTCTTACCACCACCATTATCAATACCTTTCCACCAACATTGCCTATCATTTACAGGCTCGCAACAGTAGCTGACCTGATCAAAATACTACGATTATGAAACAATTATGAATCTTTCGTCGATAAGTTCACATAGTTCCCGTTTCAAAACTCATAATCGCATTTTAAAATTGTGCTTTTGCTTCACCTTTAGAGCGAAATTTTCTATTTCAGGACAAAATATATTACTCAGACATCTAGGCTCAAAAACCAAAACCAAAACCATGTTTGGGCTCGGCTTATAATAACTACGTAGTTACTCTACTCTTGAAGAATGCAATCAAAACCCTTTTTATTTACAGGTAGTTTTAAGTTGTTCCACTACACATTGCGATCTTCCGCTCTGTTCCACAACTATGTCACTGACCACCTGAGTCCGCCCACACGCGGCATCCCAGCCGACCCAACAGCTGGTCTTGATGACGTAGCCCAGTGCGGGGCACCCCTGGGCTCCCTCAGGTGGCTTCAGAGAACGGCAGATGTGCGTCACACCGCAGTGATAAATTATTCGTGAAATAGGTTGGAATATACCACTTTTTGACACTCGATCGACATCCTTCTCCAAGAAGTATCGACATCCTGTTCCTTGATGCGTGCTTATGAAGTATTCATGTCTCCTTTCTAACAGTATCTCGCTTATAAGCATCATGCCCATGCTCTCGATAAGGAATGGTGATACACGAATATTTCGCAACGCAATTTCAGGTAAAGGGATTATCTATAACGTGATATGGCATACAGTGCAAGTTTATAGCATATGATTATTCTCTCTATCCCGAACATAGTTCTTCTTAAATTATGAATCTCAAAACAAATAATAAAGGTGCAGTCATAAGTACCTACACCATTGGCTCAAATTTGAATCTGAAAGACATCGAAAGCATTTTAAAGGACACTAATTCCATGGCAAATTTCGACATCTAATGTGCTCGTGTCGACATCTCACACCTAACGAAAAACCATTATTTTAACTCTGTCACACCGTCAGTTATTTCGTACGGTTGTT